>WAAB01007669.1:6816-26622 GCA_013389865.1 Piaya cayana | reverse complement strand
GGATATGGTTGGACTTCTGGGTTACCAGCACACACTGCTGTCTTATGTCAAGCTTCTCATTGACCAGTACCTCCAAGTTCTTCTCTGCAAGGCATCTGTATCTGACACCATTCCCCGTTGTGTACTGAAAATGGGGATTGCCCTGACCTAGGTGCAGGACTTCACACTTGGCCCTGTTGAACCTCATGAAGTTCTCACGGGCCCATTTCTCCAGCTTGTCAGGGTCCCACTGGATGACATCTTGTCCTTCTGGTGCGGCAACATCACTCAGCTTAGTGTCACTGGCAGACTTGCTGAGGGTGACCTCAATCTCACTGTCAATATCATTGATGAAGATATTAAACAGCACCTGTACCTGTACAGACCCATGAGGGACACCACTTGTCACGGATCTCCATCTGGACTTCGAGTCATTGACCACTACTCTTCTACTACAATCCTCCGACCAGTTTCTTATCCACTGTACTGTCCACCCATCAAATTCATATCTCTCCAATTTAGAGATGAGGATGTTATGGGGGACCATGTCAAAGTCTTTACAGAAGTCTAGATAGATCATATCTGTTGGTTTACCTGCGTCCACTGCTGTGGTCACCCACATTTATATAAAGCCACTAAGTTGGTCATACAGGATTTGTCCCTGGTGAAGCCATGCTGGCTGCCATTAAACAACCTCTGTCCTCCATGTGCTTTAGCATAGCTTCTAGGAGGATCTGTTCCATGATCTTCCCAGGCACAGAGATGAGGCTGACAGGCCAGTAGTTCCCAGGATCATCTTTTCTGTCCATTTGAAAAATGGGCACAGTGTTACCTTTCTTCCAGTCACCAGGGACTTTTCCTGACTGCCATGACTTTTCAAATATCATGGAGAGTGCCTTGTCAACCACATCTGCCAATTCCCTCAGGACTCTGGGATGGATCTCATCAGGTCCCATAGACTTGTACAGGTTCAGGTTTCTCAGGTGGTCATGAACCTGATCCTCCTCTACTGTGAGAGGGGATTTATTCCCCTGATCACCATCTTCCTGTCCCAAGTCTCAGCCTTCTCCATGTCTGTTGATATGTGATCACCATTTCCAATTAGATGCATATGAATTAGTGTGGAAGCATGCACCAGAAAATGTAAAGAATAAATATCAGGCAATGTTTGAAAGCTCAAATTTGCATTGCTGTGTCTGACAGATCTGGATGGATACTTGATATCTAAACTTTATTCCTACCATTTTTTATTTGCCAAACCCCTGAAATATGACAATGCTCAGAATTCATTTAAGAATTACTCTAGCTCAACTTAAATGATAAAAATAAATTTCTTTCAAATTATTTTTGTGGGAAAAAAAGTTAATAGAGGACCAGGCTTCAAACCTCAATTGTCCTTCCTGAAAGGAGTAGCCCTTGCCATTAAAAGAAAAAAAAATCCCACTCCAACCTCCTTTCTCACTTCCTTTCTCAAAAAATCATCTATTAGAAATAAATTTCTGAGACCAATAGATATAGTAGGTCATTGCAATACACTGTACAAAAATTAATTATTACATATGAAAATAAAGATAACTGCTTTCAGAAGCATCATTTTTAAAACCATAAAACATAGTGAAATCATAAGAATTAATAGTACTAGAACTTTCTTTCATTTGTTGATTTTTACATTTTAAAACCTTAGAAGAAAAATGAATAGCCGTATTTTGACGTTTTCTAAAGTTCATCTTCAGACTTCTTAAATGAAAAGAGAGAGCATGACTTGAAGAAATATAAAAGGCTTAATATAAATGAATAAATATATAGTCACATACAAAATATTATTTAAACTACTACATAAAAGTGCTATTTGTCTTCAGACAGTTAATGCATTGTCATGACTTTCAGTTGTTCAGGGACTTGGATTCTTTGTCCTGAAGCTGATAGTCCTGCTATTTTCCTTCATGTTGTTTATTGTCACACGTTCAAGCTTCCAAAAAAGTATTGTATCTATATAAGAATAGTAATACATGGCTTCTAAATCATGCTTGGTTTTTTTCACTGATAGTCACATGATGTGAAAATTAAGTTTTAAGACTGCTAGAAAATCTACTAAACAGATTCAGTGGCTGTTCATTTTGTACATGTTTAGCAGATTCTTAGTAATCAGTAGATTTTTTAAGAACATGTGGCTGATGTTATGTTTAAACCTGCCACACAGCCACTGAGGTTAACATTTATAATTGTGGGTGCTTACAGTCAGCTTCTAAGAATGGTTCTGAGTGCATGGAGAATTCACATATTTCATCATGAATTTTAGATTCCTATAGCATCTTAAATCAGATCGCTCACTTTACTGTCCCCAAATCTAAATTAGAGTCTGATTAGAAGCCTCAAAATTAGAAAAAAATAAAAAAGCAGTATTTTCTGTAACATTGAAGGTAGAATAAGCAAATCTGTAAATGCAAAGACTAAGCTGTGGTTCAAACAGGTCACTTTCACCCTCCCTCCTAGCATATTTTTAGTTAGTATTCATATAATCAGTCCTATTCTACAAAATATTTGACAAAAAGGCAGATACAGGTATTTTCAGTTGTTTGTGATGAAGTTCCTTACTATAAATAATTTTCATACATTCAATTACATGGCTAGAACATGACAAGAAAAATTAACAAAGAGTCTGTTTGGGAGTTAATACATCTGGCTTATTTCTTTCTCTTGCTGGGAAGGAAATTAAGTATTTTTAAGTCCGACATTCTTGTATAAAGACAAATATAAAAAACTTTCCTCATTGAAGACATGCAGGAAAAAATAGTTCAGGTATCAAAAGTTTGCTGATTCTTTTATTGACTTTCTACTCACTCCAAAGTGGCCTTTTGTCTGCCAAAATCTCTCTTTTTGGAGAGATTGTTGGGAGCTTTTCTTTGCCACTGTTTCTGTTTATAAGATCCCCAAACTGGCACCCAGACCAGACTAACTACTGGGTTCAAGACTAAATGCTTGCTGAAGTGCTGGTCATGGGAGATGGTTGACCAAGACACTTAAAAAGCCTACTTAGAAAATTTTCAATTAAGAAGCTTACTTCTACCATCACACTCAATTTGCAATCCCTCTGGGAAGAAACAGTCCAAAATTTAATGACTCCTTTGATTCAGGAGTGGTTTTATCCACGTGTAGTCAAAGTAAGACAGTAGTTGCACCAAGAATGGAAAGTTGCTCATAAGCAGAGTTCCCTGAAGGTATTACTTTCGGTAAACATCAAGCCCTCTTTCCCCTTGAAGGAAGGTTTATTTCTTTTTCAGTTAAGGCTCAGGTTGCAAAGGAACTGGGTGTGTTATTAATGTGCCTCAAGGTAAATATAATAATACACACCTAACAGTTTTGCTGAAAGGTAAACCCTTACCTAATCAAGCCAGAAATTGCAGCCTCTGTACCATATGCTGGAGTTTTTAGTACTCAGAAAATGTCCAGAAAAAATGTTGATTTTTGAAGTCTCCCTTTAGAAAAAGAAAAATAAGTTTTCTGGACACTCGGTAATTAATATTGCAAAACTCATGATCTTTTTTTTGGCAAATATTAAAATAAAAAATGCTAGAAACATTGCTATAGAAGTATTATTATGTGCAGTCCTCAAGGTACCAGGGTTCTGATTTGGTTTGTTTCATTTTGCTTTTTAAAATGTTTTTTGAGGTTGAATAGATGTGCTTTGAGCAACAAACTACTTCGTGTACCCTGAACCTGCCTTTGAAGGTAGGACTGGGATAATACAAAGAGAAGCGGAAGGGATTTTTCCTAATAATAATGTAAGCTTTGAGAAAATGTGAAGTGTAATGGGTGTTGACTGTCTAAAATATGATTGATACTCAGAATTTTGTGTGACCTTTATACTAGCAGGAGTATCACTTGCCACTACTAGCACAGCTATAGTCCTAGTTGATCTGGTATGTCATGGTGGCATTGCTGAAATTTGTACTGTGTTCCAAGCAACAAAGGCTGCTACAGGGAGTAATGATATGACAGAAAGGAGTTGGTATTGATAGAAGAGAGAAGTACTGTTAACCAAACATGTCAAACAGGTGGCTTTTGAAGCAGACAGGAAACCATGGGGGTTAATTACCTACATTTTGGTTCATGTTATATTGTTGGGAAAGATAGCTGAGAGTGTTTGGTGTAAGGCTACTGCAGCTAATGCAATTCTGATCATGAGTGGTTCTCAACTCCATGCATTCTTATGGGTGCAGACAGTACAAGAAGTGTCTCTAGCAAAGATACTTATTCATATCGGTCTACAGCAGTGTAAAAAAAGTATTGAGTGGACCAAATGGGAAAATCTGCTGGAGATCTTAAATACTGACTTCCTTGGGTTCTTTAATTTTTTATAAGGTCATATATTTTACATAGGAAAAAAGATATCTGGTAGGAGATAAAGAAAGCTAACAGTCTTGGCATGATAGTAGCTATGAGTTTCAGTACGAGCACACAGACTGAAAAGTGATATCCCTGGGGCAGTACTGCTCTGGTCCCTTAGGACACTTGATCCTGGAATTGAAGATGTCTTTTTAAAAGCATTCGTCTTTTAGAAATAAGTGAGGGCTCTTGGCCACTGGTACCGCAGTCCTGATCTTGCTTGAGGCTCTGTGGTCAGTAGAAAAATCATCCAGTGCCATGGGCAAGGGTATTGACCCAAGTAATCTGTTGTGTATGTTCCACTGATGGGAATGAGATATCCCAGTCCTAGACTTATACCTAAAGAAGTACATATATCTATCATACTTGATTTCAGCTGTTGTAGGCCCATTTTTTTTCCTTAGGCTCCTCAGTCCAAAGTACAAGCAGTTCAGCAGCATGTCATTCACTTTTCTATAGTACTTTGTGTTACTTCTGTAAGTTCGTTTTCTTATTACACAATTTTTGAGATGCTCTTCTACTCTAAGTCTTCCTCTAATTAAACTGCAATAAATATAGCCATTGCATATCCCAGGTATAACATGACAATTTTTAACCACAAATATCATGAAAGATCCCATATATATCAACAAGCCAGAAGTTTTCATTCTCTCCATCAATTCACCATACATCTTTGAATCAGCAGCCTGAATGTGGTTACACTTCAACCAAAAAAAAGAGAAAATCCAAAAGCTTTCTTAAGTATTAAAAAATTATGTTTAGTCCAGCCAAACTCTTGAGACCCTAAAGACATGATAAAAACCTCATCTTGTGCTATAGATGCTGGCTGATCAGAGGTATGCTAGTTTAAAGATCTTTGCCTTTGTGTTTGGATAAAACTTCCCTGCCTCAAGTATATGTGATGAGGATAAAACTGATTAATGACTATTACATATTTGACACTGGGAATCAGACAGTCCAATGACAAGAAATGAACTGAGACAAAATGCAGACTGCACAAGTATATTAAACAGACTGTAAATATTTCTGATTTTTTACTTGCATAGCCTGTTAAATTTCTTTAATTTTGTGTCTATACCTATTTTCATATCTCTGCTGCTGATCCAGTAGAGAATCTCTGTTAAGTCAGAACAGAACTTTGAACTGCTTCCTAGTTAACGTCACCATCCTCATTTTTTACAAATGTTTCTGTACGCTTGCCACTGTACGCACTCAGAAAAGTAAACTCAAAGTTCTTGATTTTATTCAGTGCACATGTAAAGACATGGTAGACATAATAGTATAAATTAGGAACATTGCAAAGACTGCAATCAGCTATATGCAATAACTATAATCCTTAGGCTAAGATCTTGCAGTTGCTGACATCACTGAGAGAAGTATCAAACCACTCAA
This sequence comes from Piaya cayana, assembly GCA_013389865.1. Taxonomy (NCBI): domain Eukaryota; kingdom Metazoa; phylum Chordata; class Aves; order Cuculiformes; family Coccyzidae; genus Piaya; species Piaya cayana. Next base: position 20,865 of record WAAB01007669.1, on the reverse strand, counting down.
ACAAAGTCTGGTAAATAATAATGACTAGAAATGTTCAGGCTTAGCACTCACGGATACCTTTATCACTGTAGAGAGTAATGTATTTTTCCATTGATTCCTAGACGAGACTTCTCATTCTTCAGGGTATTACTGAAGGCTTTATACTAATTTCAAAATGTTCATATAAATTTCAGACTCTGAGAATGCACTGGTTTAAGCATGTTTCAGTAACACTGATAACTCTTGTCTATTTCTTATCTATTAGTTAAAAAACCATGAATATTTGGAAGTACATATTTAGTCTGCAGAAGATACTCTTTAATGAAGATATGCTTATAATCACCAGGTGTGATAAATGAATATTTGTAGATGACTGCTCTGATTTAGAAAAGAAAGGAAAACCTCACAAATCTTACATATTATGTCTCCTTCTTCTCTGCAATAACACTGTGATTGTACATCAACAGTAGCTGCAAGATCATTCTAATGACCTGATTTACAACAGTATAAAGCAGAAGTTACTCTGAGTGCACTAACAAAGTAGTAGTTTGCAAAAACCAGTTTTTATTTATTTTGTTTTAATTACTGATTAAATGAAATTTTGTGGTAAAAATCTTCCTACTAATTTTTAAAATTTTCTTAATTTTCAGGTAATTCTTTCTGCTGGAAAACGTTAATTTCTAATTGGAAGTATATAAGGGTTTATTAGTATTTTTTAGGGCATGAGAAAATGAGCAGAAGGGGAGGAAAAGAGAGAGGGAACTTTTTCAGCTCAGCATCTTACAGTAGAGTTATGCCACTCAAACAGAGACTGAGGATTGATATCTTCTTCTAACTGGAAAGTACTATCATACATAATGATGATGTCCTAATGGGAGGTATGTTATTTTAGAAAATGGACCCTGAAAAAAACATTGGTCATCATTCTCAGTTCTAGAGGTTCAGATATTCATGTGTTAGTAAACAGGTTCACATCTTACAAATACTGAGAAGACAGATGCAATAGGTCTTTAGTGGAGTATCTTTTCCACATCAGTAATTGTACTGGGATGGTGCTCCTTCTTTCTTCACCTCCGTTTACTCCAGGATTGGAAGCAATCAGTCCCTATAAGTTAGACAGCTGCAGGATCCAGGTGTGTGGCCCTTAGAATAAATCTTTCCAGCAGTGGCAGCTGGCTACCACTTTCCCTTTTCTGTTTTTCTCAACAGATGTGACTACACCATGCATAACACCAACATTAATCAGTTTTGCACCATTTTCTTGTAACAATGGCGAACTCGCTCACTGTGGCATGATTCTGATGTGGGAAAGGAAAAAAAATATACACTGAGGTCATTTTTTTACTGTTGCCTTTGTTGCTTTTCCTTCTTTGATCTGAGTGGATTTAATCTTGATTTAGACAGACTGAGGAGAATAAGGTTCAAAATGCCTGGTAGTCCTACACCTGTTACAGACTAAATTCACCCCTCCACTCTTTTTTAAATAGTGCATAATGCTCCAGCCAAGTTTCAGAAAAGCTAACCTGGGAAGTAACTAGGATTGAGGAGGAGATCCTTGTAACTTCTGGAAGAGTTTTCTAGTAGACTTTAAACCGGCATTCAGTTAATTGAAGCAACAATGGAAAGGAAATGCTTGACTCATTCATCCTGGACAGTCTGGATGGGAGAGAAATGGAAAAGCCTGGGCAAAACCAGAAACACAGAAAATGTAAAGTGATTTTATACAAATACAAATACAATTTTTGGCACAAGATTGTTAGGGAAAAATAGTTTTAAAATTATTTCTGATCAGAGAAATGCCTGAGTGAGAAGTAACATGAAGACCAGAACCCAGAAGAACAGTGTGCCCTAATTATTACTCAGTGGCACTAGGCACTCACACATCCAGATAATCTAACCATGAATGATCGAGAACTGATTGCTCATGTGTTTATTGTGTAGTCCTTTTTTCAGAGTTATTCCCATTCTTGGATTGTGATCAGTTCAACTACATGTAACACAAGAATGGATTGGACCTAATTCTCCCAAGTTTTATAATTAAAATAAAATTTTAACTAAAATCTATTAGGGAAATATAAAATCTCACCAATCATTTTCTGTTAATGACAGGGGATGCTGTAAATTTCTGGGCTCTTCAGTAACTGTTCTTCTGACATACACAATTAAATTAGCAGCATTACTGTCTGCAGTTGATGTTGGAGCATGCGCAAGTCATCTCTGTTCCAACGGCTTCATCTAAAAAGGGGATGGAAGGGGGGAAAATGCATACATAAATTTTGTTGGTAAATATGTGATTGTAGCTGTATCTGGAATACTTGCCATCCATTATTTTGGTGGCCAGTTTTGCCATTATTGAACTGCTTTGGTTCAACATAGCTGTCAACCACAACGATCTTGTAAGAGACCGTTATTGTAGCAAAGAGCTGATCTCATAAGAGTTGCCAACCACACAGATGAACTGTCCCCAACGGGAAAACCATGACATCCACCCGAAGCGGTGCCTACCAAGCTGACCACCACGAACACCTGGGCATGTATGCATGGAGGACAATGTCTCCCTGGAAATGGGCAGACTGTTTGGGGAAATTGTGGGGATTGGGGTGATAAATACGGGTGCCTCTTGTTTCTTCATTGCTTGGTGGGCTTGGGGTGCTCGGTTGCTTCATTGTTTGGTGGTCTCGACCTTGTGTGTGTTGCTACTTGTTCCCCCCCCCATGTCTTCCTGGAACTTGGACCATCATAACTTGCACCGAGACCGATCTGATGCGACATCACTGGATTCATGGTGGTGGTAATTAGTGGCATCTCTACCGTCTTCTTGCTTAGGGATTCTAACTTTCCCTTTCTTCTCCTCTCTGTCTTATTGCTATTATCAGTTGTTCCAGAAAATAAAGTTCACAAGATTGTATAGCATCTGACCTCATTTGTGCCTTAATCTCAGTCTTTTGGGATTGTTTAAGAACCCTCCTCGATATTGGATGGGGACAGCCTCAGACAGAAGTAATTTCTCCATATATTTTTTTAGTTACTCTAAAGGAGGAATATTCTCCTTTCCCTTCTTCATATGACAAGTGTCTTACATGAGTGACAGTGATTCAAATCTGAAGTCCCAAATGCATGGGGATATAAGATCAGTACATGCTGCCTGCATGCCTGCTGGCTTTTCACTTGTTATGACATTGAGTTGTGTGGAAGAACCTAACTAGGCTTTTCTAGTGGCACATATAGGCACACATAAAGCTGACTTGTTCTGGCAAAATTGTACATTTAGAAGGTAAAGGGTCCCAAAAGCAAAAAAAGCAAACAGGTTAAAAAAAGGAATAAATATAATTAATTTTTGCCCCAAATAAACCCTTGATTAATCCTTTATTGCACCAACATAAATTACCAGTTGTCTTTATTTTGTATTCTTTTTATTTAGTTTTGTGGGGTTTTTNAACAACCTCAGTTCTCTCAGCCATTCCTCATAAGGCCTGAAGTGCCACAAAATATTTTAATCTCTCTTTGGGCAGGCTTTAAAATATGCAATATAAAAAGCAGTCAGGAACATTGGGAGGTCTAAATTAGTCAGATTGTTATTAAACATACAGGATATTATCCAAGTTAAACTAAGAGAGTGAATTCTGCTTTGTACCATCAATTAGATTGAGACTTCTGCTGGTGCTTACTTTATGTTCCTTATTTCTTATTTTCATAAGGGCAGTATGCCTATTGGGTGATAGCAGAGAGGGAGAGTTAGTGTTTTCAGTACTGCAGTACTAAGGAAAGGCAGTTCTCTTTACACACAAAATAGCTTTTTCACTCTATTCACCAGCTCCAAACTTAGCTCTCATGTCTTGGCAGACTTAAAGATTTTTAGGGTAGCAGAGAACAGAATTGCAATTTGATGCCTTCATCAGTTTATTCTCAAAGGCCACAAAAGCAAGTTATGCTTTTCTTTCTATGAGTTTTACGAGATTAATTTTCCACATATTTTTTTGTTGCTTTTTGCCTGCAAAGTTTCTACATCTGGAACAAAAGAGAGCCCGCTATTTTCATTATTTTACCCTGAACAGGATTACAATCTAATTTCACGTGGGGAGCATCCTGTTAGTAATAAGAGAAGGAACTAGTCAGGGTCACCAAGGGCTATAAGAGACAGTCCAGATGAGATTCAAACACAGAATTGTAATGATGATGTTGCGAAAACTGAGAGATTGGACTTCTGAAATGCAGTCTGGTCTGTGCTTTCCTTAAAAAAACCCAAAAAGCTTAGGTCAGAGCTGCAAGTTTCAGTGTTTCTAAACATATACAATAAAGGATTGCTGCTCCTTTACCGTTCCCCCCATTTAATAAAGTTTTTTGAGCCATATTTCATGAGGACACACAAACCTTCCTAAAGGCTACCTATATTTGCAATATCTTTTATGGTAATTCAAGATAACATCTCTCTTTAAAAGCATACTGTTATAATTGGCTAGCAAAATGCTTTCAATCTACAAAAAACTGGCAGGAAAAGGAAGGAAAAACTCTAGAACACTGCAGACTCCAAGAATATTCACAAAGGACAGTATTTTCAACAAGAGGAAGATTCACATGGGAGAATGAAAGGCATACTCTGCAGTCACAGCCTTTTAAAGACCTGTTATCAGTTGTTCTAGGATCTAAATTCTTTTTGAATCTCATTTATAAGCATGAGAATGACTGAACTTTAAATGAGGGGTGTATGTATGTCAGATTCTTAGCAAATATTTGAAACTGCAGCTCTTAGGTGGTGTCAGTGAGGGAGGGAGAAACATAGTCCTGAAAAGATCTCAGTACCACAAGTATTCCAATCACAGCCCATTTCCATAAGTATTTTTGTTATTTCTCCATATTGTGGGGTTTTATTTAAACACACATTTTTCAAAGGCAGCACACATGCACTGTGGCTAGATCAATGTGTTTTTCTCAGAAGAGTTTGTATGCTCTGTTGTCTCTGCTACAGATTGTGGTTATCCTTTCTCTCATGTTACAAGCCTTTTTCTTTATTTTTTAGTAAGTGAGCAGCTTTCTTGTCTTCTCTTTTTGTGTGATTATGTTACAATTAACCCAATTCTACAAAGAAAAGTAGTCAAACAGAAATGATGCAGTAGACTTACCCAAATACTTGGGGATTACGATACCTCTCATTATTGACAAAATATTCATTACAAGAGGACTCTAGTTCTATTCTACTGCAAGAGTAAACTCTGCTTGTTCTGCAAATGCAGTTTGGCTTAGGACATAACACACACAGCCAGCATGCACCAAAAACAGGTACAGAGAAAGAACCCAATCTCAGCATAGATAAGTCTAAAAAATATTATAAAAAGAGTAAATAACCTCTTGTATACATCTAGCAGAGTCGTTTACCTTGTCATGAACCTTGGTCTAAAGATGAGATTATATTTGGCACTGTGCAAAGCAACAATGGCTGCACTGTAGCATGTGTGGTTTATACATTTGCCTAGTGCTTCACTTGGGACAAAGAATACAAAACAGAGGAAATGTAGAAAAAACAAATAAGCAGGTTTAAGCTTACTGAAATACATACACATGGCTGCAGATGTTATCCACTGGCAATCGCTGCCACATAATTATGCTGTGAGCTTCATAATATTTTAATGAGCTTTTACCCTACGTAGCAATGAAAATTGAACAAAGAGAAGCCCTCAAAAAGCAAAAAGAAAATGGGAAGAGGAGAAGATTATTAGGTATTTTCTTTTGGGGAGGATAGTCTTTGAGGAAAAACACATAACACACATTGGAAAAAGTCAAGATTAACATGTAGCAGTTTAGTAAAGCCAAATGAACTCTAATACGGGGTAGTCTGCAAAGTAAAACAGTTGGGTTTATTTACCTTTTCATTCACTCTTTCATTCATTCATCTTTTTATATAGTGCATTGGTACTAAAGGAAAGGAAAAACAAGTACTAGTGTCATTCAAGTTAGGTTTGTTTTTTAATGCTGGGGAACTATTAAGCGGCACTGTGACAATAGTACTGTCAATATACTGTGTCAATTAGAGTCTTAAAATAAATAGCATACCACTTACTCTTTGTTGTAAATGTCATGGTTATTTAAGCATTGTTATACATAGATTAAAAATCTTCAGGGCTCCCTGGTAAGGCAGGAGTGGAGGGTTTGAGTTATTTTCTCCTAAAAAAACCCAACTACAAAGATACAAACCCAACTTGATTAGAGAGAATTCTAGTGAAAAGTAGAGAAATCTGAGGACTGTATTAATGATCATCATTTTAATTTCACTTTTACATAAAAAGCCCTCCTCTATTCTACCTTAGATTTGGCATGCAACCAGCTACCTGAGCAAATTAAAAAAAAAAAAAAAAGTCCATCTCCTCCTTCCTGAAACAGTGTAATTCACTTGGATTTCATTTCAGTGTGCCGTGTATTTTGCACTGTTTTCATAAACCTCTCTACTACTCCTACTGAGGCAGTTTTAAACGCAGGAAATGTGCTTTTTGTTAGACCTCTTCCCAGTGGATTAATGGGATTCTTGTTGTTGATTGCACTGAAAACCCTCTCTCCTGGCAATGTATGGCATGAACAGGTATGCAGCGGTAGGGTGGGCACAGTTTCTGCCTGCAGTCAGCTTTTGCTGATGACCCTTTCATCCCCAGTTGTCCTCTGGGTACAGAAGGGACTAGAGCCATCCTCCTTGGCTGTCTGTCTGCAGGATGAAGCAGGGAGGCTCATGGCCTTGATTGGATGCAGCTGTTAGAAGTGCCCCTGAATGCTGAACACAGGAGTGAAATCCACATGGATTACTGTGCTACAAGAATGTGATTAATATTATTTTGCTTGAACTGGTTGAATCCTAAGTTTCCCTTGGTATAACCCATGTCTTTCCTCCCAGTTTCTCTGCTTTCATTCAGCACCAAGTCAGAGGGCAGCAGCACCAACTGTGCAGAAATCATCTAGCAAAGTCTTGCCTGCATCTTGTTTCCTGAAAATGCACCTGAATTTACCAGTTAACAGAGCTGTACAGTGTTGCTTTTATATGCTTTCAAACCTCACACAGACACATATCAAAAGGAAAGCTGTGGTAATTTTTCTCAGTCTGTATTTGTATGAAAATTGCAATGTCTGGAATTTCTTTCTTCTATGGAGCATTCACAAATACACTTAGATGCATAAGAGAGAAGGGAGATATTTCCTGGGTTGGAAGTTCTCTGACGTACCTCATGTGTCATAAGGAGATTCAGATGTTCCAATGTCTTCATCAACGACCTGGATGAAGGCATCGAGTGCACCCTCAGTAAGTTTGCAGATGACACTAAGCTGGGTGGAAGTGTCGATCTGCTGGAGGGTAGGAAGGCCCTGCAAAGGGATCTGGACAGACTGGACCGCTGGGCAGAGTCCAACGGCATGAGGTTTAACACAGCCAAATGCCGAGTCCTGCACCTGGGGCACAACAACCCTATGCAGAGCTACAGACTGGGTGAGGTCTGTTTGGAGAGCTGCCAGGAGGAGAGGGACCTGGGGGTGTTGGTCGACAGCCGGCTGAACATGAGCCAGCAGTGTGCCCAGGTGGCCAAGAAGGCCAATGGCATCTTGGCTTGTATCAGAAATGGTGTGACCAGCAGGTCCAGGGAGGTTATTCTCCCTCTGTACTCGGCACTGGTGAGACCGCTCCTTGAGTACTGTGTCCAGTTCTGGGCCCCTCAGCACAAGAAGGATGTTGACGCTCTGGAGAGTGTCCAGAGAAGAGCAACAAAACTGGTGAAGGGGCTCGAGAACAGGCCTTATGAGGAGCGGCTGAGAGAGCTGGGGCTGTTTAGCCTGGAGAAGAGGAGGCTGAGGGGAGACCTCATTACTCTCTACAAATACCTGAAGGGAGGTTGTAGAGAGGAGGGAGCTGGCCTCTTCTCCCAGGTGTCAGGGGACAGGACAAGGGGGAATGGCCTCAAGCTCCGCCAGGGGAGGTTTAGGTTGGATATTAGGAAGAAGTTTTTTATGGAAAGGGTCATTAGGCACTGGAATATGCTGCCCAGGGAGGTGGTTGATTCGCCTTCCCTGGAGGTGTTTAAGTTACGGGTGGACGGGGTCCTGAGGGACATGGTTTAGTGTTTGATGGGAATGGTTGGACTCGATGATCCAGTGGGTCTCTTCCAACCCGGTCATTCTGTGATTCTGTGATTCTGTGAATGTCTGTGGGTAAAACTTGTTCCAAATCAGGAGTATGGAATTCTGGCCTGTCATCTCCATCCCAAGAGAAGAACCTGAAAGGATGGAATGGCTAGTGTGCCATCATGGAAGGACACAAGAAGAGGAGGAAAAAAAGCCTCGGGATGCTTACCTTTTCCAAAGACAGAATTTATACATTGCACACACAGAATCTATCAAATTGGCTTTTTATATGTTCACACATTCACAATTCACATTCACAATGACAGAAATTCATTGTGGAATCCACCTTTTGGAACATTTAATCCTGCCCATTTAACTGTTACTTAATTTAAAAATATGTGTACGCCAAATACTTTGGGAGGAAGTCAAATTGAACTTGCAGAATGACAATATTCTTTTTTTTTTTATGTGTCTTTTGAGTAAGTTCAAAAAGATAAACTATCTAGTAAGAATGATAAGGGGGGTACAGATAGCTCTTCTTTTACTGGGGTGATTACTTTTGATGGTAAATTTGAGGAAGATTGAGTCACATTCTACTGCACTCATTTACCACGAGTACAGCAATATTGATGACCTACAGTGACAAATGTGCAACAAGAGCAGTGGTCAGCAGGGGAAAATATAAAAGCTGCAGAGGTTTCAGGGAGGAGAATGGCATGTTTCTCATGAAGATGAAATCCTCATCGATCTGTGTGTAATGCTGAGTGTTGTGGATGTGTAAGAGAATAGATTTAATTGCTACAGACTTAGTTATTTACTAGGCAGTGGAAAATGTACTGTGATCATGTAATGCATCTTTTGTATTGACAAACTACTGGTCAGGATAGGCTGGTTTATTAATGCTAAGCAATATTCTCTGGTCCATGGTGTTTTCATATTGAATTAACCACTTTTGCTCTCATTGCCTTACAGGTAGGAAGAAATCATCACAGAAGCTATGTGGTGATTCAAGACAGATGACCACATATAGATGTGCTTATATTGTTCCATGGAGTACTAGATCAAAAGTCTTTAATTTTCTTGGTCTACAAGCAAGATTTACCTCTTCCTCTGTTACTATCTTTCTCCCATTTGAAAAGTTCAGAACATATATTACACATCAAACAAAACTTTTTCTTCTAAAATACATTGTCTTTTTTTGAAAAAAATATATACATGAAAATCACATTGCTTCAATACTTTTGGGGGGTTTTTTTGGCAACATTGAACACTTTGGACTCCAGTTTTCATTTTTATCTTCTGTTATTTGTTTTCACTGAATGCAATATAGTGAATTCCATTGAGGATCTTCAGAGGATAAAAATCCTGTATGTAAGTTTTTCATTTGGTTTTGGTTTATTTTTTCCCATTTTAATTCATTTTTAAAACTGCCAACTTTGGAAAGCTGCAAGGTGTTTATAGCAACAATAAACACTATACCAAGATGGTGACAATAAATTTGGCACGCTGTCCTCCAGACCTTCTCCAGGTTAGAAAATGTTGGGAACAAGCGGAAAATGGGGAGTGAGTTGTCAGAACAGGAAAGAAGAAACAAATTGAAATCAATGTGACTGCTTACACAGAAACCCTTGGGCTATAGTTGGTGCCAAAGGGAGCAGATGATAACTGCTTACTTTAAAGCTTAATACTTGACAAAAGTTTTTTGTGTGTCTTAGCAAACATGGCTAAGGTTTGTATTTGTCTCTAGGCCTTTACTCTGAAGAGTTATTCAAGTTTTAAAACTTAAGGTAGAATACTGGTCTCTGTCTCTCTCCATGTCTCAGAAACTACGTGTGTCATATGATTCATAGTACAGGCACACAATTCAGAAAGCTGCATTGCATGATGGAATGAATTATCCTAACACAGCTGCCAGGAGCAGCTACTTATTGAACTTACTTTGGACTTGCCAGCGTTATAAGTCCAAATTTACAGACCAGAGGGGTGGGGACCAGGGGGAGGTAAGGGCAGGAAGAGGGTAGAATTTTTGGCTGTTTTTACAAGGTATGAGAGAATAGCTTGACTGTTAATCACATTATGCCTTATCAGTAGATTTATTGCCACAGATAGTAATATATATTTCTCAGAGCACTACAAAGGATGGAAAACTCTGTTGAGCATCTAGGAAATATACCTTCTTCTTTATTTAAATGTTCTCCTTTTAAGACTGCTGCATCAGTCCCTGCCAAACACCAAGCTCGTTCCCCTTGTAAATGACCAAGTACAATTTTATGGCATTATAAAAGTAATCATGTAAATGGTAGACTCTCCCTCTTGTTACTGTTTTTTCTCTCTACAAAGTAAACTTTTCAGATTATTGTCATTATTATGATTACTACTATTATTATCATATTATTTTTATGAAATAATGAAGCTTCAAGATAAATATTTAGTTTAAAGGTATAATCCAATGTGTTTGCCCTGATAATCCCAGTGCTCGATATTACATCAGCTTCTCAATAGCACAGAGCAGTACTGTATTATAGAGGGAATCGTTGACCTCCAAAACAAAAATCCCCTTCCCAGATCTTGCCAAAGCTGCTTGAATTTAAACATCACAGACCACTGGGGAAAAGAAAGTGCTTTTCAATCTCAAGAGCATACTGTGCATGTTGTAATGTCTGTTACACAGTGGTAATTTCTCTAGGGCTCTACAGTAGCAGAAAAGTATTAAGAGCAGCAAATAATGCTGTTCAGAGTAGAGATCATGCCTTTTTACCTTACACATTCTGAACCACAGTGTAGTACACATATCAAGTTATAACTCTAGATTTAAAGAGTAAGACATCATGGAAGCTTGAACTCATAGTTGAGGCAGGAGGAAAATTCCCCTGCCCTCTCATTGCTCTATGCCTTATGGATCAATTTGTCTCTATTAACTAAGGATGGACATCCTATAACCACATTTCTTTTCATCCTGCTCTTGGATGAACATGAATATGCAGTAGTTTTTTCAAAGAAAATAAAAATCCACCTGACCATTTACTGAAAGTAAAAGAAAATTAAAGACTCTTGCTCCATTCACTCAACAATTCATTTTTGTTTTGCAAATAAGCAAGGATCTACATCATTTCCCAAGAGTCCATCACCATTCTCTATTGAGTAGCATTTGTTGATTCAGTGACACTTATCTTCTGGAGACAGCATGTATGGAAAAAGTGCTACTAGAAAATTCAACACCAGAAATAGAAATTCTGTACTGCTGATTGCTCAGTGACAGAAAACATTGCATCTATAGCTTATGAAGGAAAAGCTGTGCAGAAATCTTTCTTATACTTGCTAAACAGAATAGTACAAAACCAATTCTATCTGTTTAACACTTCAGGTTTTTTTTTTCAGCTTTGCTATGGTTTATAAAGGGCCAGAATATCCTTTAATATGTGCTTCTCTAATGCAGTAAATATTTAATCGATGAAGGCATTTTTTAATGTTTGTAATGTTTCAAGTACTCTATGTTGAGATTCTAGAAATGCTACCTCTATGACAGCCTGCCATGTCCAGGAAAACTGTGATTGTATTTTGCTTGCAAGCAGGGCCAAATACATGACTTCCACCCAATTTAGGAGTTTAATCGTTGGTGCTATTAGACTGAGGATTGTTTATCCCACTAGTATGCATGCAAACAGAATACATTACATTTTTACTGTCTTGACCTTAAAGTGCCTGAGAACCTACTATAATCAGGGAGACCAAGAGCAGTGAAGAAAGTATCTTCATCAGCGCTTTTTATAATTCATATATAATATCCCCAAGGCATTAATTTGGATGGAGATAAATGTATATCAATTATATCAGTCTCCTTTTGTAACTACAAATGATTCCCTATAAACTGAAATTTATTGAGCAAAAAGGAATGTTTGCTGTTCTATGTACAAATTCAGTGGTTAAAAAAATCAGTAAGTTCTGAACTATGTAAACAACATTATATGTGACAATTAGAAGACAAGCATTGAAGTTATTTTCACCTGATAGAGTGTGTGTGCAGAAGTAAACCCACTGTCTGGTGGTTGTTGCAAGGCTTGCTTCCATGCCAGTTAATTGCTGCTAATTGTTAAATGAATTTTAAATGGCAGATATAAAATAAGAAGCACACCTGAATGGCAATCTTGTAATTTTGTTCCAGCAAGTCACTAAGATTTCTAAAAGGAGGTGTCTGAATGAGAGCAAGTAGCATTATTCTGTCTTCTTAGGATCTCTACAGACATTCTTCATCCTGAAAATGCTCCATACTGGTACATACTATTACGAATTAGGAGTTGCTACTAAAGGAAAACATAACTCCAAGCTAAGAGAACATAATTTTAAAAAAATTGTAAAAGCTCCACATTTAAGTCATGATGGTGTTACCATGTCTCTGAGCTAACATGCTCAGAATTATGCAGAAATATGATGTATTTGGTCATGATACAGTACAGCAATACAGTCTGAGTGGATACTTCAGGAAGCATAGCATCACAAATGCACTTCTATCTGTGAGCTACTATGGAATAACGCAATTGCCCTTTTCTGGAAATCATGTTTTCATAATACTTCATGACAGCATATCAACACAGCCTCATATTGGGAATTTTTCTCCTGCATAAATTCTGGGAAGTCTGAAACTGGAAGCTAAACTGAGCAAAGCAGATTAGGTTGTCCATATTTAGCAAGTGAAGCTGGAGAAGAAACATCTCTCACTTATGGCAGTCTGGCTGAACATTTTCATTGCAGGTAATGTGAAGTGCTAATTTATCTTCTAAGTTACACCATGTTCCTTCCGCTTGTGATAGACTTGCAGCACAGGACCAACATTAGCATTTGGATAAATGAACATAAATCATTTGAGGAAGGAGAAAATCTGTAGTTGTATCTCATTCAACCCTGCCTTCTCTGGAAAAAAAAAATATTTCTTGCCTCTAGGAAAGAAAGTTTGCGATTTATTTCAAAGCACTGGTGTCTAGATAATTATTTCCTCAAGTCTGATTGTTTGAGCTATCTAAACGGACAGCATCAGCCAATATCCTTTAGAAATATCCTTTAGAAATTTAAGACTAAATTTGTTTCTTTGTTGCCATTGGAAATTCTCTGGCAGATATTGTGAAATCTCTTACACATCTGTATGATCTACTCCTAATTTAAATGCTGAACTGCTAGTGCAGTTATGTTTATTATTACCTGAGGTCAAGATGAAATAATTTGCCTTGTTAATTCCAGTGTGCCATTTTTCATATAAAATTAACACAATGAAGGGTAAAAGTAAAAGCCAGAACTTGTTAATCAGAAAAAAAAGGATGATACAGTAAGTGTCCAAAGAAAGGAAATGGAAATCAGATGCAAAGGAAAACTCTGAAGAAATTTAATTAATTTAGTTTAGAAATCTGAGAAGAAGCTGAGATACAAAGACTGTCCTTCCATAAATAAATGATTTTACAAAGGAGGCTGTCATTATTTGCTTTCAGTGGTTACCAGGGTACTACTCTTTTGAACTGGTTTTTTTTTTGGAGGGTGCTAATGTGGAAAATAATATTATATATCAGGAAAATCTTACTTAAATATGAAGAAGTGACCCAAACTAGATATATACAGAAGTTGTGAAATATACTTTGTTTTAAGAATGTGTTGAAAAGACATCTGCTGACAATGACCTCAATATACATATTCTGCCTGTGAAAGGAGCTGGTATACAAGGTATTGTGGTGGTTTAGTAGCCTATCATTTCTATTTCTGTTTTTAAAAATACAGATTAGGCCATATGATATCGCCTAACACATCAGAAACTTTTTGGATGAAAATGGAATGATGAGAGCCTGCTGTAAGTCTCTGTCCTCAGGCTCACAGACAGGCTTGTGAGTATCTTGAATAAAAATAAAAATAATAAATTTTTTTTTTAAAGTAATAATAATAAAAAAAAAAAAATGCAAAAACAAAAAACCACCTGAACTTGGGGCAAAACAAACCCAC
>WAAB01007665.1:0-27192 GCA_013389865.1 Piaya cayana | reverse complement strand
CAGAGGCTGCCCAGGGAGGTGGTTGAGTCGCCTTCCCTGGAGGTGTTTAAGGGATGGGTGGACAAGGTGCTGAGGGACATGGTTTAGTGTTTGATAGGAATGGTTGGACTCAATGAGCCAGTGGGTCCCTTCCAACCTGGTGATTCTATGATTCTCCACATAGGACACTGTACAGAGATGCATAGTGTTTATTAAGCAGCTCCCAGTGCATTCTCCACATAACTCCGTAAACTAAGCCAGATCTTTTAGAGAAGAAGAAATGTATCCCATGCCCCAGGAAGACTGTGCAGACCAAGGCTCTTCCATCTCTCACACAGTAAATGTTCCATGACAGAAATATGCAGAGCACCAGCAGCACCAGTGCTAGCACAAGGCTTTCTACAGAAACCTGAGGTATTCACCAAGAACAGGGTACTAGACAGCAGCCAAAGTGAAAACGAGACAGCAGGCTTCTCATTACCCTTGTGGACTTCTGCTTTATTCATTCCACTTTTTGATCTGGAACTCTGGAAACTTAATTCTTCACTGTGCATCTGGACTGAGAGAAAAGGACAGGCCTGGAGACAGTAAAGCGTAGATCTTCACCTGAGACTGGGCTTTGAGAGATCATTAGGTTACAATGTCATCCCATCAATCCAGAACTGAGGACTCACATTTTCTCCAGATTTATGCTTGCCTGATTTTGGCACCCAGGTAGGCATGAGATTCAGATGCAACTTTTCTCACAGTGGAGGCTTTTATAAGGTTCCTCTCTTTGACTTTCTGGTGTCCAGAAGGAGATAAGCTCATCAAAGTCAGCCCCGCAATATGGGCACAGGTAAATTTCTTCTGTTTTATGCAGCTTCATGTCTTCTGTAAGAAACACGTCTCTTCAAGGCCTCTACATTTTCATCATCTAGGAAGGAACTGAAGGACAAAAAGGGATGGAGAAAAGGGGCAAGCACGCTGTACAACTGCATGAGGAGAATTTCCAGAAAATACCAAGCTAGTAAAGTAGAAACCCTGCAGAGATTCATACAGAGAGTGTGAACAAGCCTACACTGAGCACAGAACACGCAGACAACTTATAAAAGCACCAGCACCACAAGTTGCAGAGTTGTCCAACTAACACCTAGGCAGAGCACAGCGGCCAGCTATGAACCGCTAGCTATGAGATGAATGAGAAATGGCAAGATTCCGAGATGGTTAATCTTCCCACCCTCCTGACATTTCACGCTGGAATCATTAGGTGACCAAGACACTTGCTACATATAGTGAAAAGCCATGGGGAGGGCTGCTGGATGATTAATCAGAGGTGGAAACTGATACCCTGAGGTCTCAGCGTATTCTGTTGTGGGCTGCAACTGGTCCAGGCAAGCAGCTATATCTCAGGCCATCTTACCCAATGCCACCAACGTTCTGCTTCTTCTACAGCAGCACACTCATCAAAGCACATCCCAGGCCAGCACAAAGTTGCTGTTGGCAGGATGAGGGACGACCATGCTCCCTCACTTAAACTGCTCAAAAGACACCTGCAATTACTCACCCAAGCACTTGTTCCAGAGTTGCAGCCTGAAACATATTCACTTTGTATCAAAAGCTCCCCTGATTACTAAAAGACTGGCAAAACAAACAATTTCTGAATTTAAATGCATTGCCTTTAAAATGACAGGATCAGAAATCATATTTGGCTCAGCTAATCTGAACTCAGTTTATCCTCACTGCTCAATCTCTGAGAACTCTGGGTAAACTGAGGGGTGAAAGACAGCAAATCTTATCAGAGTAGAAGCAAGTTGTTCCCTGAAGTAAACTAAGTTCCCTTTTTCATTTGCACAGCTACGTCATAGGTGGTAGAGTAGGAAATCTCCCAGGCTTGTCAAGCCCAAAAGTGGTATCACACGACAACGCCCACGAGGCTAAATAAGCACTGCTCTGATAAACCCCAGTCAAACAAAGGAAAGAATTACTGCTGCCTTTCTGAACTGGAAGTCCCAATCAAGATTATAATCCCCAGACACTATGCCCCAAAAATAAAAGCTAAGAAAAAATAACCCACAAGTATACATTGAAAAAAAATCAGCCAAGGAAGTCTGTCATCACTATTATTATGCACACGCTTTTATAGTTCGTCTGAACTGAAGCACCCTACAAATGAGTGCATCTCCCTAGGAGTTTTCATCATAAGAATGAAATTTCTCAGATCTCAAGAGGCAACAAACAATAAATCATTTTGATCATGAAACCTGGATAGCAAGCAGCAAGTTCAGAAAAGTGCATCTTATGGCAGAAATTCACTTCCTCAAAACAGTGGCGTTTGCACTGAAGTTATAAAAATCCATGTTAGCCACTTCTCTTAATCTGGAGCCTTGGATTCACGATAGATGAGAATGCTCTGACCACAGACATTTCCTAACCGAAAAGGAATCGGGAAGTGCTTCTTCTGTCATTCAAAGGTTTTGGCTAGTAAGCGTCACTTCAGATCCATTTGAAAAAATTTCACTTGAAATCATGGGATGTTTACATATTGCCTTTGTTACTATTACGAATTCGGAATATGAAGGTCAAACAGGAACATCAGGCCATCATGCTACACACTATGCATACTACTGTCATAAACAGATTCTTTTCTGGAAAGTTTAGATTTAACCAGGCATTCAGACAGGTTATCAGTTGGGGAAGGAATGGGCTGTGGACTTCAGGGAGAAGTGATAATAATATGCATTTTGTATCAATTAGTTTTGCACATCCTAGACCAGTGAGGGCAACTCTCCATGTAGGAGAACAGTTCATAATTTATGCCAGGTATACACTCTTTCTGTGTTACTGATCTTATAGATGAAAACTGTGTCATCTCTATCTGGCCTCTCTGAAAGGCATGTAAATTGTCAGGCAACTTTATTTAAGCATGAAGAGGAAAAAAACATTGCAAAGTAAAATAAAAATATCACAGGGGAAAGTCTTTTATTTTCTTAAGGGTGTGTGAGCTTTGCTTTAGATAGAAGTCTTTTGGAACAATTACAACACACAATGGCAAATGGTTTCTTGAGGGTGCCTTTTCTTTGTCCCAGCTGATATCCTTCTCTCCGACCCTGCCGCTGTCAGAGCCTCTAGGTAGCAGGCATTTTTTTATCATCCTTCCCCCTTGCCTCCATAGTGCCATTCTGCTACATTTTTCAGGTTGCTTTAATCTTCTCCCATGTGACTTTTCCCTCCAGGGTATTTCCACTCTGCTTTTTTAGAGGAGGAGATGACAAACTCATGAAGCATAAGCTGCATGTTCCCCAAAGCCAGGAAACTATTCAAGGTTCTGCATAAATGGACCCAGGCCTTCTTTCCTCTTCATTGTTATAACAGAATTAAGGGTTCCTTGGAAGCTGTTGCCATACAATAGCTGTCTTCCAAGCCTTTGCATGGTCTTATTTCTGAAAAAAACCCACTCTTTTCACTCACTCACATCTCTGAGCACTAGCTCATCCTCCATTTACAACAGAACTGTGTAACTGCAAGTTAATTGTCCTAGCCAGGTGACAGAGGGTCAGATGGATCTGCGTTTGCACACACCAGCTTTGTTTATTTCCTATGCATCCATCACATTTTTATTCTGGTCCTCCTCAATGACTTTGCTATGGATGAGAGCTGAATGAAACTTAATGTGGTCTTAAAAATTAAAAATCTGGACCTTTATTCTGCTGCCCTTGCTGTAGGAGTAATTCCTCGTTATACTCAAGGACTGTTATCCTATTCAATATAACTGCAGTTACAATATCAAGTGTTTTAAGAACGCAGCCTCACACCACAAGGCACATGAGAGGTGTTAACTACCCTGATCCAGTGCATTTCTTCTAGGCACTGACTTTACAGAAATCCAGTTAACTCAGTGGACACTTACAAACCCGCTTGGCATCAGTTCAGTTTTGCTAAAAGTAGGTGTGCAGGATAGAGCCAAAGTACCCAATGCTCCACACAGCAGCACATTTTGTTTAAGTTTAATATGACTAGCACTGAGCAAGGAGACAGTACTTGACTCCTAGTTGTTCTCCTACACAGACACCCAGATTAAATCACAATGAAAGCTGTCTGAAAAAATTTGCTGACACTTCCCGTGCCTGACTCGAAAGTCGACAAATACCAATTGTCAAAACCAAAAGAAGGCATCAAAGGAACTGGTGTATTTTAGATGCAGGATGGAATGAAAAGCACTCCTCAAATAACTTCAGGCTTCTTCCAGCAACAGCAGAAATCAGCCTTCATGTAAGCCAAGAAAAGAAACAAGGAGGGGTGGGGGAAGCTAATGATAAACTGCTTATGAATGGATACAAAATAAAATACCAGTGCATATTAGAGATGACTGCTCATGATAAGAGTTATTTTGCCATAAGGCTGTTCTCAAATCCATCAAAATGTTCATCCTTCAGCCTCTCCTACTATTTTCCTGTGTCATAAGAAAAACGTCCACAGCATCAGAACTGAAAAAAAAAGCTCACCTCATTCCTTCTGAAAACCGTCTGAGCTTTGCTGGGAAGCAGATAGAAACTGCTGAAGCAACAAACGTGAACTCTGATTTGTGCATCAGTCATTTTTCCTGTGGTGATTTGAGAACATCTAGGTACACAAAGTTTTTCTTTAGAGAGACAAGTTGACTTTACTTCATACTTTACTCACAGCCCTTTCTTTATCTGTTGAAGAAAAGCAGGTTTTAACATATGCCAGACAGCTGCTGCAGTCTCAGAAACAGAGCATGAAGAAAGTAACGTATGTACAAGTCACTCAAGGAACATCTTAATCAGCTTGAAAAAGTTCCCAATATTTCCAAACAGTAAGGCTGATTGCAAAAAAAGACTGAGTCACCTAACTGTCCTGATTACCTAATGGAATGATGTTACAGAATTTTTCCACGATCTCTAAGTCGTTCCACAGTCTGTCATTCTCTGCCACTTTACCTAGNTTTGCACATCCTAGACCAGTGAGGGCAACTCTCCATGTAGGAGAACAGTTCATAATTTATGCCAGGTATACACTCTTTCTGTGTTACTGATCTTATAGATGAAAACTGTGTCATCTCTATCTGGCCTCTCTGAAAGGCATGTAAATTGTCAGGCAGCTTTATTTAAGCATGAAGAGGAAAAAAACATTGCAAAGTAAAATAAAAATATCACAGGGGAAAGTCTTTTATTTTCTTAAGGGTGTGTGAGCTTTGCTTTAGATAGAAGTCTTTTGGAACAATTACAACACACAATGGCAAATGGTTTCTTGAGGGTGCCTTTTCTTTGTCCCAGCTGATATCCTTCTCTCCGACCCTGCCGCTGTCAGAGCCTCTAGGTAGCAGGCATTTTTTTATCATCCTTCCCCCTTGCCTCCATAGTGCCATTCTGCTACATTTTTCAGGTTGCTTTAATCTTCTCCCATGTGACTTTTCCCTCCAGGGTATTTCCACTCTGCTTTTTTAGAGGAGGAGATGACAAACTCATGAAGCATAAGCTGCATGTTCCCCAAAGCCAGGAAACTATTCAAGGTTCTGCATAAATGGACCCAGGCCTTCTTTCCTCTTCATTGTTATAACAGAATTAAGGGTTCCTTGGAAGCTGTTGCCATACAATAGCTGTCTTCCAAGCCTTTGCATGGTCTTATTTCCAAAAAATCCACTCTTTTCACACACTCACATCTCTGAGCACTAGCTCATCCTCCATTTACAACAGAACTGTGTAACTGCAAGTTAATTGTCCTAGCCAGGTGACAGAGGGTCAGATGGATCTGCGTTTGCACACACCAGCTTTGTTTATTTCCTATGCATCCATCACATTTTTATTCTGGTCCTCCTCAATGACTTTGCTATGGATGAGAGCTGAATGAAACTTAATGTGGTCTTAAAAATTAAAAATCTGGACCTTTATTCTGCTGCCCTTGCTGTAGGAGTAATTCCTCGTTATACTCAAGGACTGTTATCCTATTCAATATAACTGAAGTTACAATATCAAGTGTTTTAAGAACGCAGCCTCACACCACAAGGCACATGAGAGGTGTTAACTAACCTGATCCAGTGCATTTCTTCTAGGCACTGACTTTACAGAAATCCAGCTAACTCAGTGGACACTTACAAACCCGCTTGGCATCAGTTCAGTTTTGCTAAAAGTAGGTGTGCAGGATAGAGCCAAAGTACCCAATGCTCCACACAGCAGCACATTTTGTTTAAGTTTAATATGACTAGCACTGAGCAAGGAGACAGTACTTGACTCCTAGTTGTTCTCCTACACAGACACCCAGATTAAATCACAATGAAAGCTGTCTGAAAAAATTTGCTGACACTTCCCGTGCCTGACTCGAAAGTCGACAAATACCAATTGTCAAAACCAAAAGAAGGCATCAAAGGAACTGGTGTATTTTAGATGCAGGATGGAATGAAAAGCACTCCTCAAATAACTTCAGGCTTCTTCCAGCAACAGCAGAAATCAGCCTTCATGTAAGCCAAGAAAAGAAACAAGGAGGGGTGGGGGAAGCTAATGATAAACTGCTTATGAATGGATACAAAATAAAATACCAGTGCATATTAGAGATGACTGCTCATGATAAGAGTTATTTTGCCATAAGGCTGTTCTCAAATCCATCAAAATGTTCATCCTTCAGCCTCTCCTACTATTTTCCTGTGTCATAAGAAAAACGTCCACAGCATCAGAACTGAAAAAAAAAGCTCACCTCATTCCTTCTGAAAACCGTCTGAGCTTTGCTGGGAAACAGATAGAAACTGCTGAACCAACAAGTGTAAACTCTGATTTGTGCATAAGTCATTTTTCCTGTGGTAATTCAAGAACATGTAGGTACACAAAGTTTTTCTTTAGAGAGACAAGTCGACTTTACTTCATACTTTACTCACAGCCCTTTCTTTATCTGTTGAAGAAAAGCAGGTTTTAACATATGCCAGACAGCTGCTGCAGTCTCAGAAACAGAGCATGAAGAAAGTAACGTATGTACAAGTCACTCAAGGAACATCTTAATCAGCTTGAAAAAGTTCCCAATATTTCCAAACAGTAAGGCTGATTGCAAAAAAAGACTGAGTCACCTAACTGTCCTGATTACCTAATGGAATGATGTTACAGAATTTTTCCACGATCTCTAAGTCGTTCCACAGTCTGTCATTCTCTGCCACTTTACCTAGAACTGCACTTCAGAATTACCAGGCTATAATCACAACTCGGCAGTGACTTCCTCTGGCTGCAGCATGCTCGTAGTGATTTTCACAGACAGCACTATCCAGTTCATGGGAAAAAAAAAAATCATAACTAGAGTTTTAAGAAGTAAAGGGATGGCAAACTCTATTAGTGGATGAATTCTGAGAGAAAAGACAACTATTCTTGGTGGTGTTTCTGTTAAAAACAGACTAATTCACTGGAACGCATGCATGTGCCCATTCTAGGTAACTGATGCTGTACTGCAGGCTGCACACAAGAGTGCAAGTAACGTGGCACAACTTTATAAAATCTGAGTATCTAAACATTACAAAGAAAGGCCACAAAGCTCCTGCTATATTTAGAACAAACGTGATGATTTTCTAAAATATTGTCACCTTTGTCTGCTAGTTTTTACAGTGATGCTATTCTCACTAACAGCATGTTTATGCTTTTGTCCAAAACTAGCTATTTGCTTCAAAAAAAAAAAAGGTAAATAAATAAAAGGGAAAGTACAGAAACAACTAACCTTTAGGATCTATGAGCAGGAGCTTTCTGAGTCAGACAGCTGACCAATTTGTTGTCACAAAGACAGCCAGAAGTAAAACATGTGGCTGGAAAACCAGCTAAGGACCAAATAAACCACCTGCAATAGAATGTATCCATTAGTGGCAAGATTTTCAGGGCATGGTCTTTGACTTCTTAAAATTTGTGGATGCTTGACACCTCTGAAAATCAGGCTAGTGAGAAAATGGGACTATCATCTCACACCGTACAATTAGCACACCAAACAGAAAGGTACCCACCTAGCCAGACCCAGCCTGAGGCAAAGGCAGGGAATCTGGTTGTCTGGGAATGACACTTTGCCAGAGGCAGCCAAGCACTCGTCCAGGAATGATTTGAACAACCTGGTTCTCCAGGCACACGTTTGGGCTAGAGATAAAACCGAACCAGTAAAAATCTAGTCTACAGTAAAAACAAAGTATGACCTACATATTTCAGAGTCCATGGAAGCAACACAGACAAAGCTCCGGTCCAGATGGATTCAACCAGGCCCAGCTCTTTAGCCCTCTCCAGAAAAGATGGGCAGCAGCTCTACAAGCCAAGACAGTTTTCACCTCTTGCCTTCACAGTCTGTCACTGCTGTACAGGAGAAATCAGGCTTTTGTGATGCAGTGATTACAGTAAATTATATGATCTTGATTTTTTGACCTGGCTCATTTAACCTTTGAACCATCTCCCCTTTGCAGCTTGATACATAGACTTACTCTACAAGACAGAGGAAAAAAAGAGCCTTGTGTTGGCTATATTGGATTGGGAGCAAGTTTAGAGTTTGCCTTTGTCTTCCACAACCAGGAAGCCCTGTCAACATAGACAAGGTACCATTAAGCACAGAAAAGAAATTCAAGTGTTCTAGCCAACAGACTAACCTCCATCCAAGTGGGAGAGATTACATAGCAAGATGTCATGATTTGTCACTGCCTACTTATAACTTTCACTGCACCTATTTCTCTTCTAAGATGCTATTTGCACTTCCTCCCCACTTCTAGGTTACTTAAACAACTCTGAGAAGACAGATGCAGTGTTACGCTGCTCAGAATCCTCTGCCTTTCTTCCCAGTAAGCACATGCCACTGAGGAAACACCACTCCAAACACAGTTCCAAATTTCACAAGAGTGAGGTTACTCATAAAGATTTAGAATCATAGAACAACCAGGTTGGAAGAGACCCACCGGATCATCGAGTCCAACCATTCCTATCAAACACTAAACCATGTCCCTCAGTACCTCATCCACCCGTCCCTTAAACACCTCCAGGGAAGGTGAATCAACCACCTCCCTGGGCAGCCTGTTCCAGTGCCCAATAACCCTTTCTGTGAAGAATTTTTTCCTAATGTCTAGCCTAAATCTCCCCTGGTGGAGCTNATTCAAGGAGCGGTCTCACCAGTGCTGAGTACAGAGGGAGAATAACCTCCCTGGACCTACTGGTCACACTGTTTCTGATCCAAGCCAGAATGCCCTTGGCCTTCTTGGCCACCTGGGCACACTGCTGGCTCATGTTCAGTTGCTGTCAACCAACACCCCCAGGTCTCTCTCCTCCAGGCAGCTTTCTAGACAGACTTCTCCTAGTCTGTAGTACTGCTTGGGGTTGTTGTGCCCCAAGCATAGGACCCAGCATTTGGCCTTGTTAAACTTCGTCCCATTAGTCTCTGCCCAGCGGTCCAGCCTGTTCAGATCCCTTTGCAAAGCCTCCCTACCCTCCAGCAGATAGACACTTCCAGCTTAGTGTCATCTGCATTTCTAGCACTTCACTTCTTCAGTGGATCAGAAATACCCTAAAAAAGCATTTCTCATGGCAGGTCAATATTTCCACTTCTGGCCAAACCCACAAGGAGGACAGATGACCAGAAATTAAGGGAAAAGGATCGAAAAGCTGAACCTCCAAGAAGGTCAATTTTCCAGAGAGAAATGAAGGATCTTATCAGAAATGTCATCGGCTGTCTGTGGTCAACAAATACAAAACTCTCATAAAGGCGACCCCATGAAACCCTCTT
The DNA here is from genome assembly GCA_013389865.1 of Piaya cayana. Taxonomy (NCBI): domain Eukaryota; kingdom Metazoa; phylum Chordata; class Aves; order Cuculiformes; family Coccyzidae; genus Piaya; species Piaya cayana. The sequence goes on along the minus strand of WAAB01007665.1, from coordinate 17,499 downwards.
AGCTGCCTGTTCTGCCACAGAGACACACGTGCCTCTAAATTTTAACTGGTAGAACAGATATCACTGCTCTGATAAGACAAGTGATAAACAGGGCTTCTGCATTGCAAGCATCCATCAGGATTACGTAGCCACAACAAAACACAACTAAGAACAGTAAGCAGAGCCTAACAAGAGCTCTGTGGTTTTACTCACTTAAGTAATTAGCAACTGGATCAGGTTTAGTTCTCGCCTTTCTCTGGTATAAGGGTAACAATGTCACTTCTTAATATTAGAGCAACACATGCAGGTGGGTAGAGCACTAGGGCAGGACTCTGCATCTTCTACATTCCAGAAAAAGTGTCTCAGCCCATGCCAGGTCTATCATTTGTGTAGGACCAGGAAAATGGATTGAGAATCCTCATTCCTGTGATATGTTGACCTCCTGACAGCAACACCAAGCCAGCAACCCTACAGCACAGCCAACAGATTAGTGGTTTGTAACAACTTTCCTTCACACACAGACATAGCTTTCTTGCTGGGTTGAAAATATTTACATAGAAAAACCAAAGTTTTGAGTTGTAATAGGAGTAGACATATAGAAAATCCTTGTACATAGAGCATAACTCATTAAGAAATAAAGATCAAAGATTCCAGCTAGAGTTAACTGCTTTCCAAAATAATCTTTGTAGCTGCCATGGAAACCACAGTAGCCAATGGCCAGAGGCTCATCTCTTTTGCATGACACGGCAGTCATAGAATCATAGAATCACCAGGCTGGAAAAGACCTCTTGGTTCATCGAGTCCAACCACTCCTATCTGCCCCTAAACCATGTCCCTGAGCAAAACCATGTCCAAAAACACAGGGAGGGAAAAGAGGGTGCAAATGAAAGTAAGTCACTCTAAACCAGTGGGATTTTTGCAGTAGGCTGTCCGCTATCCTTACAAATCACAAAGTCTGTTGTGAACTGGGAGCTGATAGCTGGTATCAGAGGTAGGGGCCACCTGTTTTGCACAGCCCAGTTCCTTGCCAGATGATTCTCATCTGAAAATTCATATCAGAACAGCTACCATTTATAGCAAGACAAATTCCATCTTTAGTTTTACATTTTGGAGAGGGAAATGTAGACAATGCTGTCCATTAATAACACAGGTAATGAATTATGAAAGACTCTGCAACTATATATTTGGCCAAATAAGCTCTGATGGGACTACCGGGCTCAAAAAGAATGACTGAAAATCAGAGAATTGTAGAATGATTTGGGTTAGAAGGGACTTTAAAGATCATCCAGTTCTATCCCCCACTCACAACTTCTCTGGACAACATTGCCAACCACCCTTACAGTAAAAAATTTATTCCTTATTTCTAGTCTAAATCTCCACTGTTTCACCTCAAAATCATTACCCTTCATCCTATAACTACACTCTCTGATAAAGAGCACCTTCTCAGCTTTCCCAAACTGGAAGGCTGCTATAAGGTCTCCCTGGAGCCTTCTTTTCTGTAGTGCTAAAAACCCCAAAGAGTTGTCAGGTTGTCATACTAGCTTCCCTAAATGGAATGAGGAGCTGAAGATGCCTTTGTTCAGTCCCCAGAGCTCATGGTTGGAAAAAAACCTAGTCTTCTGAGAAGGACTGCAGAGAAAATGCAGCCCTTAGATGCAAGACTCACCTTCATCTTGCACCGAGTTCAACTCATTCATACTCAGAACTCAGAAGCAAGAACAGAGAAATAAAAAATGAGGAGAGCCTTCCACCTTCTGAGAAATATTATTTCCACTTGAACTACAGGGCAGCCTTATTCTCTGATGCAAGAAGATCTGACTCTTAGCTGGCCAATGTTCTACCTTGCACAGGGAACAATCAACAGAAAAAAGAGGAAGCACAAACTCTCTGCCCTTGTCCTCTGCTCCACAGTTCACGGAAGAGTACTTTCAATGATTTCTAGTTCCCTAATGTGAAAATCCACTATTGAAGGCATCCACAGACAAAGCAAACCAGAATTTGTGATAGAAGAAATTCACCAACACTTGGATGCGCATGGAAGAGAGCCAGAGTGCGATGGGAGAGGAGTGACAGCTATTGGGCAGAGCTATGTGTTTGTATAATGCCCCATTATTTTCAGGGTTTATTGTTCCTAGACTGTTTATTTAGTTAAGGCTTCTTCCATAGCGGAGGTTTTTTGAGTTTTCAGTGACTGAAGTCACTAGATCTGTTTAATGCCACATTTACTCAGTTGCTAATCAGTTCCTTTCATTGCTTGTGTGTTCTTGGAGGTCATACCAGACACGCTAAAATGGGGTTATTATGCCATATGCTTATTTACTATGTGTATGTCAGACCTTTTGTGTGCTATTTTTCACTTGTTATCCATCATTATATGTATTTATCTTAAAGTACCATATGGAGCAGTAGGACGGGTTATATATATGGAGTCAACAGATGGTGAGACTGTGTGTGATTAATATGTTCTCATAACTTTCTATTGTCTCTTTTTCTTCTATGTTCTACTTCCAAAGTCTCGTTACTTTTGTCATCCCCGTTATCATTTCTTTATTCCTATATGCTGTTAAACAAATATAAAAAAGTTCAAAGTCTGCTTTTGAGATTTGTCCTCACTGTGTGCTAGAGGCTACATTTATCAGAATAATTCATAGGTTTTTTCAGGCCAAAAGGCCCCACGTGCCCTTTTATCTCTTTGTCTGACACCAGACACAGAATTTCAGAAGCCTGCAGCTTCTAGAGTTAAGGTAATGTTGCTCCCAATTACCATATGAACATTGTCAATATTTTATTGTCTGTATTTTACGTGGCAGTCATTCAGCAAAAGGCTAAAAAATGCTTTAGAGGATGCAATAATAATTCATGCTATTAAATTGTAACTTAAATGCAGACAGAAAGTCACACGTCGAGGTAGAACTAGTTTACCGTGCACTGGTAACACTATGGAAACCTAATTGAGATGTCCACATGTGCACTGAGACACATGGCAGGGAAGCAACTGTGCACAAGCTCTGGCCTGACCCTGCGTATCACACCTCCCAGGCAGTGAACGGCTTTACTCTGTTTCATTTTGACTTTGCTCAGTAGCACAACGGTTTCGGTTTCTAGCTGCGGCACAGGAGGCACAGGCGTGTTTCCCCACCTAATTCATTGTTTCCAGGAAGCTTTCTACATCTTCCTGGTCTGAAGACCTGGGGCATGGTTTAGTGTTTGATAGGAACGGTTGGACTCGATGATCCAGTGGGTCTCTTCCAACCTGGTTGTTCTATGAGTCTATGATTCTATGAACGAGAGGGCATGTTATCAAAGTTCTAAGTTTAGCTGTACTGCCTTCCTGCTGCAGTTATTACTTCTATTACATGGAATTCATGTGTCCAGCGCTACAATTCTGGGACTTACTGAAATCACTCAGAGCAACAGGTCCTGATGTCTGCTGATTCTTAATGCCAGGTTCAAATGCTCCTCAAACCCATGAATGGCTCCTTTCCCCTTAGTCTTCATGCATTCTGAAAACAAGGAAAACTGAACTGTTTACTGGATTATTCAGGGAAGGTCTTTTGCTCTTATAGCAGCATGATTAGTTCAGGAAATCCATGTGGCAACGTATACAAGCAAAAAACTTTGTCTTGTCCTGTGAGTATACAAAGTCTCATGCCTTTCTTTACCAGAGAATTAGATGAAATGTAAAATACAACTTCCAGAAAATGCTGCTGCGTATGAGATGATACTGAGAAGTCTAAGCACAGGGTGGTGAAAACAGCCTATTTCCAGATTATACAGGAGGAGAGTTGTAAACTCTATGCACCTATTTGATGATCACCCTCAAAAAATTACTAGAATATTTTAAACTTGCCAGCTTCTCTAGATGCACCGTAACTGACACAATATTAATTGCAGGCATAACCCTATGTATTGTATATAAGTGTATGCTATTTGTAAGCTAGAGCTCAAATGCTTGATGAATCAGACTTTGAGCGGTAACAATACATCTGCAAGCTGAGTGACAAAAGGTGAAAAAGAGACCAGAGATACGTCATCAGAGTTGGTTCTGTGCATCTGTAATAGCTTGATAATAATCAGTAGCTATTTCATCATTTTTCTAACAGTGAAGTCCCTACTAAAATCAAATTTAAATTCTGCAGTAGAATCCATAAACATGGAGGACTGTGAGAGAAGACCCTGAAATTTGAGTGTATTGCGTACCTATTAGCTGGCTGGTTACTCTTCCTTCCCAGTAAGTACAACAAACAAACCAAAAAAAAAAGACAAAAAAAAGACAAATGAGAAAAAAAAGGTAAAAAAGGAAGAATTGAATGAGATCCAAGCTTTTAAATCCCTTCTTCAATCCAGCTGGCTTAAGAGGAAGGAAATTCACTTTACAGAAATCCAGGAGATAGGTCACTGTCTTTGCTGACATCCCAGAAATATTAACGTTTTGTCTACAGGGAACATCCTTGCTGAGTTAGATAAACTAAAAAGAAGAAAGTACTCATTTTCAAGAGGCCTGAATTGCTGAACTGCTGAAGATTTCCCAGTCAGAGTCTTCTGCATGTCACCAGGCATGAAGTATTTGGCAACAGATCCAGATATGCTGTGAATGCTTTTAAAATTCTGGAGGTTCAGGTTATATAAGCACAGCGTATTGAAGGTAAGGTACTTATCTCAGAAGAAGAGAGGAGAAGAGAAATTCAGCATATATGGCATAAATGTCTGTTAATGCTGAGATGAAAACATGCTGTGGTGATAACAGTTGTTACAGCTGTTACTTTTCATGAACATAATGTATGGGCAACAGCAAGAACATGAGGTAGTACAGCAGTACATTGGATTAAACTTCCCTAAAAATAAATTGCTTTTACACAGTTGTTTTTAAAGTACTCCAGAACACATGCTCCCACCGCTTATGTGCTCCTCATAAATATTTTCACTATGAATAATTATGCGATATATATTTTTGTTAAATAACAGCTGGTTACCTATACAAAAGACCTGAATTCAGTAGTTGTATACTGAGCCTTGAATTTTAGACTGTCAGGTCTCCTAACACATGTTTCAGTTGACATCTCTTTCTTGTGTTGCTTCTTGTGTCGTGGAGAGGAGGGAGGTGGGCTCCTCTCCCAAGTGACAGGGGACAGGACAAGAGGGAACGGCCTCAAGCTCCACCAGGGGAGGTTCAGGCTGGACATTGGGAAAAAATATTTCACAGAAAGGGTCATTGGGTACTGGAATAGGCTGCCCAGGGAGGTGGTTGATTCACCTTCCCTGGAGGTGTTTAAGGTGCAGGTGGACAAGGAGGGCCATCGTTTAGTGTTTGATGGGAATGGTTGGACTCAAGGATCCAGTGGATCTCTTCCAACCTAGTTATTCTATGATTCTACGATTCTATGATTCAGGTGTCTAAGTGGAAGTACCAAGAGAAACATTGACTGTAAATGCTTCAAGCTGGTATTCTACATATATTAAATAACTTAAAGAGCCAAATGTGTTGCACTCATCAATGTGCTTCAGTTTTGAAGGCTTCTTTATTGTATATAAATGGCACACTTCATTTCCTAGGACTGCATTTTCAAGATTGTTTTCTCTAAAAAGCTTTGTCTCTTCAGCTACATTGTAGCAGGTACTGACAAAAATCACTTGAATTTCTTTTAGGTGTTGATTGTTCTTTTTAAAATAAAATCCAACACAGTGAGATCAGGAGTCTTCTGTGCTGCCCATCAGTTTTATCAGGAACACAGCGCAGAGAGAGAAGAAGACACAGTTTGGGTGGGCCAGTGGAAAGACATAAGAAAACATGGGGTTTTATTGCAGAAATCAATCTCAATTTTGCACCAGCTCTATGTTGACAAAATAGTACATACACTGCACTTTACATCTTAATGAGACCTCCCCACTGATCTTTAATCAAACCCCAGCTGAGCCTCTCTCTACAATTTTCCTTGGTACCTTGGTTTTACTACCATTTACTAGCCTTCAAACTTGCAAATAAAGTATTTTTTTATTCCATACATGCCTGGTTAGATTATTACTCCACAACGTTTAGTCTGTTGAGTTTCTTGTTTTTCAGGGCTTTACATAGCATTTTCAAAATACTTACTCATAAATTTATCCAAATACTTATAAACTGATTTCTGGTTTGTGAGTGCTTTATTCTTCCAGAGGAGCACAAATCTTTCTCTTCACTCACAGCTGACAAGAGAGCATTCCTGTCAATCTTTTCTGTGCTCAAGACCAGGTAGGAAATTTCAGCTTCTATTCCAGTATCATACACAGACTAAAATATAGACCAATCCAGTCTTTCCTTGGACTAAGCACTGAGAAATGACCACTTCTAAGTGCTGAGCAAAATTACACTCTTTCTTACACAGACGTAACACAAAAACAAAGAAGCCCTCTTACCAATCACATGGTCCAAACCAGGTTGCTTATGATCAGCTTATGACCCTAAATATCATTTCATGTCTTGACTCCAGCCTTCTTCTAGAGCACAGAACGGGTATTGTGGCTTCAGCTACAGAAAGGGTTTTGGTTGCAGCTTGTTTTGTCAGGGAAGGTCATCACCCTGCCTAGAGAAGGTAGTTAAACGTACAGGGGGAGGAGAGCCACTTGCTGCCTCTCTTCAGCCTCACAACCACTCCTGCTGTTTCCTCTTCAGACACAACTTGAACAGATTCTCTTCATCCTAAGCAGCATTTCACTGCTCTGGATGTGTCCCAGTGAATTTGGGAACACATTCCAATGAGTTTTGTGGGAACTAGGAGGAGAACTTCAAGGAGCGTCTAAAAATCAAAACCATTGCAACAGGAGAAGAGCACAGCTTACCATCAGTAAATGAGACAGACACTTATGAAGACACTAGCATCAACAGATAATGTAAGAAGGCAATGCACATTTGAAGTAAAACCAGAATGGTTGCACCATATAAGCAGCTTTAAAGAAAAAAACAGACACTGAATTGCAGGGGATAACTTGATTCCATTTGGAAATACGGAAGTGTAGTGCTAAACAAAAACATTTCCCCCCCTTTATCTTTGTTTTGTAGTGACATAAGAACAGAGCCTCAGACTTTACTAGGAAACACATTCGTAATGATGCTCAAATATAGGCATTGCCTTATTTAAATATTTCTTCACTGTTTATTACCTACACAGTCAGCTGTAGCTGTTTCCAATTCAAGATGATTACGACAAGCATACGAAAGAGTTGAAGGGGAGGAGGGAACAACTTTTGTTCCTAAACAGCTTACCTCTTCAAAAAAGAACAATGTTTACTGAGATAAATGAAGAGAGGGTGGTTGTTTTAGATCACTATGACTAATGTTAAGAAACAGCTGGTAAGGAATATTAGGTAATCACATACACAGGCTGCACATTGGGAACATTACGCTTACATACCTACTATAATTTTATTCCTTTCCCCACGCATTTATTCAAAGCTGCAGCTGTGATACTGGCTTTTGAACACTAGAAACTATCAGGAAAAGCAGCATGAATCATCATCTTTTGCCTGTGTTATTTAACTTAGTTACTCAAGTGCAGTTCTTCTAAGGGAACAATAATAGAAGGAAAACAATAGTCTATTTCAGAGATTTGTGAAGACTCCCCTTTTCCTTTTTTTTTCCCTTTCCTTTCTTGCTCTCCTCTCCTCTCTTTCCCTGCTTTCTCTTCCCTCTTCTTTCCTCTTCTTTCCTTTTCCTTCCCTTTCCTTCCTTTTCCTTCCCTTTCCTTCCCTTTCCTTCCCTTTCCTTACCTGAAAAACAGCCAATTCAGCTAAAACACTAGCACTTCTACCAAACATGTACAACTAACCTGTCCATTTCCTGCAGAGTATATAGACTTTTTTAAGACAAACTATTCAGAACAGTTACTTTACCTGCCCTCAGGCAATTCCTTTTTCTCGTAGACTAAAATTGGCAACTCAGTTGACTGAAATGTGATACAGTCAGCAGTAGTAACGCTGAAAGTAAGGATACTTCAAAACCCCATAGAAGCAACAATCAATTTTTGTTGTTTAGTGAATTGCTAGGGGTTTTTTTCAATTAATTTAGAGCCCCAGCGACCGCACAGTAAATCAGATATATTTGAAAATCTCACCAAGGACTCAAAGTGAGGTTCTGCAGGAACATACTTGTGACAGCTCCCATGTCTCTGCTGTGGGGTTGACTCCAAATTGCAAGGCAAGTTTTGCCTTTCAGAAGGAGCACTTCTGTTCCACTGGTTTTGAACAAACCTGTTTAGGAAGGAGAGAGACAGGAAGGTTTTTTCTGTACTGGCTGCATGTCATATCTTCACTGCTTCAGCCCTGATCCCTTCAGAACATGAAGCAATGATGAAGCAATTTTGTCTCGTGTCGAGTTGTTTCTGGTGGCTTTGTGATTAAACACACTATTGTTCATGCGGTTATCCATCTAACTGAGGCCAGGCAACAATTAACTTTATTTCTTACACAAGTGAAGGCAGGCTTGCCGCCCTAAGCAAGTTCCTCCTTGCTCACCAATCTGCTGCTTTTGTATAAAAATTGCTATTTCCTTGCTCTCATGAGCATGATTCCTTACAAGCCAATTCACTCGGAGAAGGTTCTCTACTCTTTCTGGGAAATGCAACTATGCTGGAGTCCCAAGAAACCACCCTAAAGGCTGGAAGTTTCCTGGAAAACTGTAGTTCAGATTTCGGGGAAAGTGGACATAGCTGCAGACACCAACAGAAAGTCCTTAAGACCCCTGAGTGTTGTCAGAGGGGGACAAAGAATTTACAAGACAAGCACTCGCTGCCCAAGGTTCTTCCAGATGATCTGTGATAGTGAAACCACAGTTCAAGCTGTCCTTATCTTCCCTATAAGGCTAGCTGAGTACTCCATCTGTCCCAGCTTTTCCCAGTACTTTACACACACACACAGAGAGACCAAATCATATTTGCTGTGGCACTGCAGCTCACAGTCTAACCTCCAAGCCAGGGGGTATTTAAATAAGTAAGAAAGAGACACTGTGACACCATTTCTACTCTCAGTTTGCAAGAGAACATATGGAATTATGCAATGTAACTGCGTGCATGCAGTATCTGCGTGCCTTTCAAGCCTCCCTTATCCATACCTCATTTCTCTAGCTATGACTTTTCTCTTTATTCTGTTAAATGCAGACCTACTGAGGCTGATGAGGCAGATGTCCTGGGAACAGCACACAATTAGAGAAGGGAAATAAAGCCATAAGGTATAACCATGCTGCATCTAACATAAAACATTTTTTACAGCTGTTGTAACATGCTGAAAAAAAATATCTACCAACACAGTAATTGTGAGCTGGTGGAAATGGCTTACCCTACATTTTCAAAAGAAGACACTGAACAGAGCAAAACTTTCATTGCGACAGAGGTGCCCATAGCCAAATCGGAAAGTGCTCAGTGACCTCCCTGCAACCCTAAGTCTCCAAGATCTAGGAAAGATCATTACACTCTCTCACTTGACAGTTCTAGCTTTCAGATTCTGGATTCTCTTTTGAACCCAAAAGATGGAATCAAATTTTGTCCCCATAGGATTTTCAGGGTTGAAATATATTATCTCTCAGAACCTAGCCCTGAAAGTGCAAGTTCTCCAGTGTACCAGTTAACTCTACAAGTACTTGGTAGAGCTAAGTAAACCAAAACCAGAAGTCAGACTCAGATAAAGTTCACTAAGACGCCACTGCTACTTACTTCATGCCACAATAAATACATGGATTGATTTTTAAAAAGGCCTTTCTCCTTTTCACTATAGTATCAGAACCTTCCTTTGAGCTCAGTTCAGATCTTTTGGACCTATACAGTAAATTTCTGATCAGACCACACCCTTCTCCTGAAGCATGGGCAAATCCCATAGCATCCTACTTTTTCTAATCCAGTTTCCCCATTAAAGCAACTTGCCTATCTCCAATCTTGTCTCTTGCTGAGGATATTCTGTATTCCCATTTGTATGTGTCTTTTTTTCTCTCTGATAATTTTCTTTTAAACCATACATTCCAACAAGACAGTCAGAATGGTTTGTTCTAAGCTTCAGATAATCCTTGTTTCAGATGTTTTCTATTTCAATCGCTATATCTTGCAATTCAGGAGCTAACTAATGCCCTTGATCTGATGAGACGTGACAGAGTCTCACCTACAAAAATGGCATACAGGCAAAAAGTGGTTTTTATACAACAGCATCATAGCCAGAGCTAAAAAATAGGTGGGTTTATGCTAAATACTCAATAGTTACCTGGGACAGTCAGAGAACTGATATGAATCCTGCTCTGCTACCCCTGAAGCAGAAGCAATAACCCCTGGTAAAAGACAAAGGTGGGGACCCTTTAGACGCCACAGTTAAATCCACCAGAGCTAGTCCTAAAAGCCAAACCAGCACCAGATATTCTCTGGCACATCTCTCGACCAATGGATTCCTCTCAGGTGACAGTGTGTAAACCAGTTTGTAGCGCTCTCTGCTCCTTCACAAAACCTCCTGCTGCACAGAATCACTGTGGAGCCTTATGTATCCCCTAACCTCCAAAAGAGAAAATGCTTGATCTCAGGAATCACTCCTACATCCCTCTCCTGGGATGTTGTTTGAGAGCTCATAGAGGATAAGCACAATATTCCTGAGTTCAATACTCCTCAGAGCTGCCTCCCTCCATCCTACAAACCATTACAGTCTGTCACAACAATGACAGAATAAGATAGGAGGAGGAAGAATTCATCCCCACAACTGTCAGATTTTTTTTTTTTACTTAATGAAACTGTGAGAAGTTCCGCGATTTATTTTTCAATGGTGCAGAAAGGGAAGTATAAACTTTGTTAAAATTTAATACAAATCAAAAGTCATGTTAAAGATTTTTTAAAAAATAACGGAAATAAATTTTTACCCAGAACTGGTGTCATTTTGGATGGTGAAAAATTATAAATTTTCCATGCATCTAGGCATACCAGAGACCATATTCAATGTGAGTGTGGGCAAATAGTCTTGAGCTACATTCCAAGTCTTGAAAACATTTCTGTTGGCCAACAAGTTTGTAAATACCTGGTTGTAAATAGCACTTATGAACCTCTCAACCGGCGTGATGAGTAGGGCCCCCAGGTGAGTGCAGATAGGGCTGCCTGGCAACTGCAAGCTAGGTCATTTGGAGGGGAAAAAGATCATTCTGCTCCATCCACAGGGGATTAATGTTAATATTCAAGTGATTTATCTCAAACTTTAAAATCCTGTTATGCCATCTAGTTTTCAGGAAACCAAAGCACAGATATGTCTGGCAATATTAACTCTTAGAGACCCCAACGACAGTTTCTGCCTGACTCTCTCACCACCACTGCGATCTCCAGTTTTATTCCCAAAAAGTTGCCTGTGTCTAGCTGGACAGTGTAGCCACATGACAAACAAACAGGAGCCCTACCCAGCTGCACCCCCTCTTTGCCATGATATATAGTAAAAATCAAACCAATCCATGAGAGGAAATCTCTTAGAGTTGTGGGTGACAATCTAGAGCCTTCCAAAGTGAACGGCTGCCACTCTATTACTTGTCCCCTGCCAGACCAGCTCTGTGTGCTGGTACAATTGCCTCTCAAACTGCATCTTGCGCCTTTGTCAGCAAGACAACACAGTCAGTGCTGAACCTGCCTGGGTTGCAGATTACAAAAGGTTTTAATCGCATCCACTCTACTAATTTGTGCTATGGCTTCTGAGATCCCTCTTAACACCAAACATAGTTTAAAAAAAAAGCAATAGATGCATTCTAGAAATGCAAAACAGATTCTTCTACTCGTATTTTTCTTCTCATTTACATAGTTAAATGAACATGAACAACAGCTACAAAATCTTATTGCAAGTCTCACCCCTATTTTACACCAAAATTATTTGCAGGGCACTGATGGAGTTTTCAGAGATGCCATTTCAATGAACCTTCTTAGTTTTCGGGGAGTTATGTTTAGTCAAACGGAGGAACAGATAGTTCTCAGAGGTCCTTCCCACCACTTCATATACTTTCTGAAGCTCATTCTACCAATGCAATGAAAAAGCAGATTCAAAAGCCTCTAGCGGATTTGATTACACAATGTTTCCACTGGCATCTTTTGATGTTGGAAGGAAGTCATTAGGAGGATGCCAATGCCCTCAGGCCTGGAACACACATGGTCATAGTGATACCAGGATGCCTGATGCTCAGATATTCCCTGGCTAAGGAAAGCACTCTGCTCCCCCCTGGTTCTCCTCACTAGGGAACAAGTTTGATGCATGTGCTATGGTGAGGACAAGAAGTTTCTTTTATTGTCCTGCCCAACAGGTATTCCCAGCAGCAATCACAACTTGCAACTCGTTATATTCCCTTTTCTCCTTTTCACCCTCCTCTGTTTTGCCATCCTCATTCTCTCCCAAATAATCACCACTGCCACCTTGCTCGCTGTTTTTCCCACAGGTCCCAGAGTTGTTACATAAATATCTTGATAATCTAATCCTAGCAATTCTGTCATTCCTGATGGTAGTAGCTGCAGCTTTTGCCAGCTTCTTACTTTACTGTATCATGTTCAGGAATTTCTAATTTGATGCCCAGTAATTTCTCTTCTATTAACCTAAATTCAGGCCAAGAGCTAGTCAGTGATCCAGTAATTTGCCTGCAGCTCTCATGGTTGTCATACTCAGGACTAACCATAACAGGTGTCTTACTGTTGTGGCTTAATTTCAGTATGGACATAGGTCAAAGAAACACATCTATATGAGTTAATTTCATATATGTTAATTCATAGATATGCACAATTGCTGTTGGCATTATGCTATCACAAATTTGTTACTGTAGAATATCTTACATTAAAATGAGCCCTGAGTTTTAGTTCCCTCCTCTCTATTCTTTATAAATCATTTTGTTATTTGGTCATATACTTCAGAACATCTTTCCTCCCTCAAACTTCTCCCCTGAAATCTTTGTAACTTATTGCCAAGACAGATAAATCTCATTTCTCACCCTGGAGCAGTATCAGTTTTACAAAAAATAAACAGTAGAATCTTTAATTTGTACAAATCCCAACAATAAGAAAACACTTAAATAATAGTGTCTTCTATTTTTTCTGGTTCCTTGATAGCAAAAAACAATCCTACAAAATACCCTTAGAAATAAGACTGCATTCTGCATTGTTTCTATCTACTTTTGTCTCTGAATGCATCTTAATGGAACCCACTCAGCCCTGCTTTCCTTTAAAACTGAAAAGTTGAATCCATGATCAACTCCTGTGGGAAGGCCCAGCAGAAAGGAAATGGATGAATTAGAAGCAAGAAACTTCTGGTTTTTTCTGTAACAAATTCGTGGTACTTTCTATAAGAACATCACAAGCACAAACCTGATTGTTATGATGAGCTTCCTGACTCTTCTAGGTGAAACTTCTCCCCAGGATAGCATTATCCCTTGTTTGAAGCAACAGGGAAACTAAAACACATAAATATAAAGTGATTTGTCAGGAAACACCAGTACATCATTGGCAGAGTCAGGATGAGAGTACGGGTCTCCTGTCTCCCTGCCTGATGCACTCACCAGCCAGTAGAGGTCAATTTAAGATGCTTAACCTACGCGCTTACACGCAGCCTCCCATGGCAGTGCCAGTCCCTTGGCCTGGCATCTCTTGTTTGTAGGATTACTGTCCCCAGCACTCTGGAAGGCCTGAAACAAATTCCGCCTTCTAGCAGATCTTACAGCACAAGTTCTCAAGTGGAGGTCAGGCAGAGCACCTTATGTGAAACTAATATGGTCACCAAGACAGAACTTGATTTAACTGCTCATCAATCGCACATATTTGTGGGTTTCTGTTGTGTGAGAAGCTTAGATTCAAAGCTGGTCATGTGTCTTTCATCCTTTCATATGATTTTGTGTGAATTCTTTGTCTGCAACAAGTACTGCGATTCAAAATAAATGTGTATCGTGGCCTATTGCTTTCTTAGCTCATGAATACTAATGGAGTTGGGGAGGAAAATAAAGATAAGTTTCTCTCTCAGCAGAGATGCACCTGTGAAGGATGTTTTGTGCAGTTATCATAATGGCTGTCATTACAGATGGTGCAGAATCACACCATTCTTTGAGGAAAGATTGTTCTTCCTACAGGACAGGATTACGGCCGCCCAGCATTCCCCTGATTGCAGCATCTGGTATAAGGCCAAGTATTCATCTAAACATCTATCAGAGAGGTCTTTGTACCCCACTACAGCCTTTCTTCCACTACAAAGCAGCCCAGCAAGATCCACCCATCCCATGCTCTGTACCTAAGACATCCCATCATTGCTGCTAGTATTTGATTAAAACTCTGTGGATGTTCATATATTGGTCTCAAGAAAGGGGACAAAGCAACAAATCCCACTGTTTCAACAAGACCACGACAGCTCCAGAAACACTCTGGTAAAGAGGCAAAGCAAATATCTTTACACACATAGAGGAAGAAAGCAGCTAGAGCATCCCATCCTGACACAGTTTCCAACTAAAGCACAAATATGAGTCTATGCAAAGTAAGACTCAAGCTCAAACTATGTCCCTTCGGCTTCTGACAACTTCATGAAATTGTACTTTCCTGCCCTTTTGTTAAGACTAACGCAGATCCAGATCTCTGGGAATATGTAAAGTTAGAAATGTTATCAGAGATGCGCCTTGTTTCCACAAACGTGCACAAACACTTTAGGTGCTGTCTTGCTTCTCTCATAGTCTTGTAAGAAAACATGTCATGAAGATGATCTACATCACAGAAAGGGTCATTGGGCACTGGAACAGGCTGCCTAGGGAGGGGGTTGAGTCACCTTCACTGGAGGTGTTTAAGGGATGGATGGATGGATGGATGGATGGATGGATGGATGGATGGAGGGACGGACAGACGGACGGACGAGATGCTGAGGGACATGGTTTAGTGTTTGATAGGAATGGTTGGACTTGATGATCCGACGGGTCTCTTCCAACCTGGTTATTCTATGATTCTGAAATTAAATACTGAGTTGGAGATTTCCCAGCTGAAGAAAAGAGGCGTGAATGTGTTGAGCTAAGTTGACACCATGAAGAGGCTACTGCAGCAATTTTTCTTGCCAGGTCAAATAGTCAGCGATCGTCTGGAGTGGCCTCCAGAGACATTTGAGTGCCAGACAGGGTACATACTTACAATCTTACATCACACCGGTCCAACTTGTAAGAGATACATAATCCTTAGAGCCTAAGTGAGTCTTTTTGGTGCTTCAGCTAACTGAGATGGCTTTTTGTAAAACGTAATAGCAAGAAATAATAAAGAAAGGTGCAGGCCAATGTCCAATTTATTGAAAAGGTATTAAACCACAGTTTTTACAGTAAGGTGCTTTTGCCCTCAGCCTGCAATTTATTGGATCACAGCTCTTGCCTTCACCCTTTTGCCATGAGAGACTAGGAGAAGAGCAGACATAAGTCCCTAGAGCAGCAAACCCTGATATGTAGAGCTTGAATGACAGTTTCCCCAAGTAGGGCTGAAGACCATCTTTCAGGCTAAAACCTTCCCTTTCCTTTCAAGATGATTTTTATCTTTAACGCACAGTTTCTCTTTACAGCAAAAAAACCCAGACTACACGTAATGGACAACAGCCATTTGCACAATCAGCCAACATCAGCTATTTGGAAAAAAAAGGGCCAGTGCTATTTTAGGGTGTATCAATAGGGTTATTACAGGAAAACAACCAACATCATTACTGCAGTCTAGACAGCAGTGACTAGGCCTTAATTGGAATAAAGAAGTTGAATTTGAGTACCACAGCTCTAAAAGCTGATTACGAAAAAAAGCGCACCCCAAAAATAAACCAAAGAACAATCAATTAGAAAATATAACCTATGAAGTTTATTAAAGGTCTTAAAGATATTCGATTGATCTTCCTGCCCATCCAAATGAAGCCTTTACATATTACTACTTATCAATATAAAGAAGACAAGACTTGAACAAATAAACGCAACATGTTTATGAGTAGAACCTTCATAAAGACCAAAAATATAACATAACACGCTTCAACATTGAAAGCTTTAAAAGTTGAAACTGTTATCACTTAATGTGGACCCCTATTTATTAGGTGCAGCATAAGAAGATCAGTTTTGTTGTAATTAAAGGGTGAACTAGCAGTACAGTTACCAGAAATCCACACAGGATGCCATCTTCTTGACAACGCAGCTTTTAATTGCCTCGGAAGCTGGTTCATCATCTTTTATGGGCGCAAACACAATAAAAAAGGGAAATACCATTTCTCATTCAATTTTATCTCATTCAGCATTCTTGTTGCCCTCACTGTTAAACTGTCACATTCAATTTACTGAGGTGAAACTGACCGTACTTTTGAAACTTGTCAGTTCTTAAAGGTTTATTTGAAATTATTTTGGATATGTTTTCACACGCTCCGCTGAAATTAGCATTCATTTGCATCTTGGGTTTAATAGAACCAATATTTGGCAAATTTCCATGCCATCCATTCTCAAAAGAAAAATAATCTTCAGAGCATGCACTCAAGTTGGCAGAGGGAACATTAGAGTCAATGGATTTAGAGAAATTGAGAGAAAAAAGAACTTAACAATAGAGCCAGAGACAATTTCCTTACAGAAGGTCGACACAGGTGTACTACTAACAGCCTCATCTTCCTCTAAATTCCTCAGGCAAAGGTTCCATATCCAGACTTGGAAGTTCAGCTTGTCACGAATATCTGTGATTTCCTGAAAGGCCAGTGCTTTTCCCAGAGAAAGTATCTGGCTCAGTTTAAATTTAGTTTTGTTTTCTGTGGTTTTAACACAAATGCAAGTATGTGAAAGGTGAACGAAATGCTTGGTCTACTTTCTGCTTTGACAGGAGGTGTTTTTAAGAACTAGCCTGTGATGTATGAATCGGTTGTCAGTTCCTTTTCCTAGCTTACTTTTCACAGAAAGCTTTGCATCATTATCTCCTACAAACAGAAGAGGTGGTTGCTATGATTTCTAAGTGTGTCATAAAAAAAAATAACCCTTTTAAGTAGTTATTTAGTCATTGAAAGCATCGCTCCCATCCTCATCATGCTTAAAGAAATTAGAAATGGCAATTAGGCAATCTTCACCTAATGTAGAAAACTAACTTCTAATAGTGAGGAAACTCAAGATCCCTTCAATCGCACATTTAAGATTAACACAGTTATCTTAACAGCGGAGATAATATTTTTGTGGATATATGCTTCAATAGTTCTGAACATTCACGGCTGATAAAATTAAATAACTCCTGTAACTCTGGAATTCTTTTGGCAGTTGGAAAAAAAAAGTGACTATAAACATGACTGCACATTTTTTAAACCCTGAGTAATTGTTTACACACAGTGTATTTTGCTGTCTTAGCGAATAAGAGAGGCAGGAACTTACCAGTGTTTCTTGAAAGGTAGTGTTAGTTTGACCAGTAAAAAATTATTAAATGTTTTCAAAAGCCAAATCATTTGAATGCACTGTACTTTTGCCATTTGCAAATATTCCTAATGTAGTTCCATTGCTTCTTTTTTAAATACTTGAGAGACGAGGTTGTTCTCCTTCCAGAGTTGTGATAATGAACAACT
>WAAB01007664.1:0-33372 GCA_013389865.1 Piaya cayana | reverse complement strand
CAGGGAAGCCGTGGATGCCCACTTCCTGGCGGTGTTCATGGCTGGATGGGGCCTTGGGCAGCCTGATCTAGGGGGAGGCATCCCTGCTCATCACAGATGGGCTGGACCTGAGTGATGTTTAGGGTCCCTTCCAACCCAAACTAGTCTATGATTCTGTGATTCTAAAATTTCTTCATAGCAAAGGTGCTTAGGCACTGCAGTAGGCTGCCCAGGGAGGTGGTGAAGTCACTATCCTTGGAGGTTTTATAAAGATGGGTAGAAGTGGTACTCGGGGACATGTTTAGTGGTGGATTTGAAAATGTTAGGTTTATAGTTGGATGTGATGATCTTTGAGGTCTTCTTCAACCGAAATGATTCTGTTGTTTGATATGAAGGTATTTTGGAGGAGCTTGTGTTTTATATCTTGTTTGACGTGATTAAAATTAAAAGAAGAGGTAAATTATTATGTTAAGGGAATGAATTAGCTTAAGCACTAATAAGAATAATAACAATCAAATCTTGTCCAGCTTGCAATTAGAAAGAGTGTGATTGTAACAGGAGTTTAGCCTGTTTACTAGCTGAAACGAGCAACAAATCAAGTATTGAAAGGACAGTCTGGCAGCAGGAACTTAAGACAGACTTGAAATCCCGAAGAGGACACAGTTAGAAAGGAGGTAAGATGAAGGCTGTCAGAGGCTTCTGAAGACAGAAAGAAACTGATATGCATACAGGAGTGGATGATAAACTATGATAATGAGTTCCCAGAAAAGATGGACCAGAATCTGTATGAATATGGATGTTTCACCAGTACAGAAGTCATGCAACCATTACATTAGGTGGGTTACCCCCTGTGTACCCTGAAGCCATTTTAATTAAAAGAATACCTACTTAATGAAATTGGCATTGATTATTGAGTTTGACTTTTCACAGCATCAGAACGAGAATTACAGAATCACGGAATCGTTACTGTTTGCAAACACTTCTAAGATTATCCAGTCCAACCATGAGCCGAGCACCACCATGCCTACTAAACTGTGTCCCAAGGTGTCACATCTAGATGTATTTTGAACACCTCTAAGGAATCATAGAATAATAGAATCATACAATCACCAGGCTGGAAGAGACCCAGCGGATCATCGAGTCCAACCGTTCCTATCAAAATGGCAAGAGTCATCATTAACATTAACCTCTTAATTTAAAAGACCTGCTGGCACCAACAGCAATAAAACCCACTCCGCTCAGCCCGCGGCCATGTTAGGATCCAAATCTCTTATTTACAGGTCAAGGGAGAAAAACCTTCAAGCTTGTGACGAGTAGCACCCACCCCCTTTACTGTAGGAAAAGAGTTTTGAGCAATGTGATTGGAAAAGGCAGAGGAGCCGTAAGCCAGCACCTCCGGGCGTTCTTGGCTCCAGAGCTCTTATTGCTGCAGGGCTTTGGCGATGATTAAAAAAAAACCCCAAACCAATCATGCTCATTTCTAGATAATCAAGTTGTCAGCATGGCTTTAGTGCTGCAAAGGCTGGATGCTCCAAGGGAGGGGGAATTTCTGGGCTGGAATATCATGCTGCTCTCTGGAGGGGGCGAGGAAAGGCTCTGGAATTGCCATGGAATCCAAGCAATGAAGAACCAGAGATGTGCAGGGCGAGCATCCCCCTTTCAGGAGAGGGGGGAAAGTCACCTTTGAAAAGCAAGACTACGGTGTCATAATCCAAGCACCTAAGCTCTCCCCCTCCCGCTGGCCTTTATTGCTTCCGGAGGTCAGTGTGTTACACAGGATTTTGTTTTCTGGTTTGCTAAAAAACACCAAAGCCAGACACAATATTTTTAAATGTTTATTTTTTTATTATTATTTATTTAATTAGTTTATTTATTGTTTATTATTTTTATTATTATTTATTATTATTTTATTATTTATTTTTAAGGAAGGTGACTCCACAGCTTCCCTGGGCAGCCTGCTCCAATGCTAATATGTTGTATGTTAACAGGCAATTGAGAAAATGTTTATTTATTTACATACATTAGCCACCGAAAGGACAAATGGTTATTTCATATATAATGCTTGTGTATTTGTAATTAAATAGATTATAGCGTTGTTTCTTGTAGGTGTGGGAAAGCCCTGTGTGCAACCAGCACCGAGCATTGGGGTCTTTGCCAGAGGAGAAGAAAGAGTTTCTGCAAAATGGACCTGACCTGCAGGATTTCGTCTCTGGAGATCTGTCCAACAAGAGCACATGGGCTGAGTATAAAGGCAATTTAAAACGTCAGAAAGGAGAAAGGTAGCTGTAAGTTTAAACTACTATAGTTGCTTCTGTGCACTATCCTGCAGGTTTAATATTAACTGCAAAATATATAAACTGTATTTTTATTAAATGCTGCTGTACTGGCTTGCCAATTTCATAATCCTTCAAGAAAGAAAAAGCATTTATGTTGTTAACTTCAGTTACGTAAAAAAACATGAAGAAAGGGTGGTATTTTCTCCTTTGAACACATTTTCCATGGCCTGTATTAAATTACAAGCATAACATCAGTAGGTGAGGGTACGTTACTTGTTAATAACTATTGAAAAATATTTTTGATAAAATAAAACAAAAAAATGAAGACTAAATTTAAAAATGCTTAAATTCCTCCTATTTCCAGTTATAAATTTGATCAGCCTTTGTGCAGGCCGTGTAACGTATGCTGCTGTTAGTTATTGCAGTCCCCAGGGTGGCACCATTAAATCCCACCAGTACAGTTAACAGTTTTAAACCTGCCAGTGACAACAAACTCTTGAATGCTGGGATGGTGGTGAACATGGAAAAGTGAAGTCAGTTAGGACTATGAATGATGTCGATACTGGTTGCTGAGTTGTGTTTGTTTTCAAGGAAATTTACCTAGTTGGGATCACAAAAATTAAAGTGGATCAATGAAACTAATGGAAGCTTACTGTGTAAATAATTTATTAATGTTTATGTTTGCTTGATGTTATTCAGGCTGCGACTTCCTCCCTGGCTAAAAACAAAGATTCCCATGGGAAAGAACTACAATAAACTAAAGAATACCTTGAGAAGTTTAAATCTTCATACGGTAAATCTAGTACCAACCTAGCCTTCTTATAGAAATAAGGCATTTCTTACAGATAGAAAATTGTATCTCTGTGGAGGACAGGTAGAAATCATTTCTGGCATGATCTCCAATACCAAAACCAAGCCCGATGCTGATTCTTTTTGCCAGCAGCGAATATTGCCCATAAAGAATGAAGACAAATCCAAAAGAATATTTCATGATTTTCCTGCAGTGTTTTTAAATACTAGAGTTTGCCAGTTTTATATCATCAAAGGGATCAGGAGGTGCTATGTGTGACTGTTTCTAATGGAGACATACAATTTTGTAGACACATACACTTTTTGCATGAAAATAAATTCTAGAAATATATGTATTTCTTTAAATTCACCTAGACCATAAAAAGTGGTGGGTATGCATGGAGAGCTTTTTATCTTTTTTTTTAAGGAGTAAGAAATTCATCATGCTTTGATGAATCATAGACTTTTTGAACATTTTATCACCTTTTAAATGTAAAATGTTAACGACAATCTGTGCTAATTAATAAGGTACTTACGTGTGTGAGAAGTTTTTGGAGTTGTAAAGTAGAGGGAAAGAATGGTAATTGATGGTGGGAAACAATTATCTTTCTAGCTGTTCTGCTGACTTCTTATAGAACAACGTGAATCTGTTGTCTCTGCATTTATCATCTATTATGTTTCGTTTATAGGCTACTGGTGGCATTGATTAATAATAATAATTTTCAGTAACAGCATTGGAAAAGGACAAGTACATTACTGTCTTTTAACTCTAGGTATGTGAAGAAGCACGCTGTCCCAACATTGGAGAATGTTGGGGAGGTGGTGAATACGCTACAGCTACAGCTACTATTATGGTAAGCTGTTTTAGCCTTTTCTTAAGTATTCTTTTAATATTTGAGCTGTCTGTAGTGTGTTGTTGGATTTCTACTCTAGTGGAGTGGGTTTATTACAAGAAATTCAGAGTGAAGCATTGTCCAAGTGTTTTTTGCTTAGTATTGGGATTTATCTGATCCAGTTTATGCAGCTGTTTCTCAGCTGAGCAGTAGTGACATGTACAATGTAAAGGTAGGATTGTCTTTCTTATTTCAGCTGATGGGTGACACATGCACTAGAGGCTGCAGATTTTGTTCAGTAAAAACAGCAAAAAATCCACCTCCACTGGATCCCGAGGAGCCGTACAACACAGCAAAGGCTATAGCTGAGTGGGGCTTGGATTATGTTGTATTGACATCTGTGGACAGAGACGGTTAGTATGTTGTCTCTTCTCTCTTCCAATCTAAGCTCTCACCTGCCTTTCCTGGGGTAAGGACATAACAGCAGACCTTGATAAACATTTGTTGCTTTGCTTAATTGCTGAGGATTACTATTTTAAAGGAGTCAACAGTGCTGAAGCTTTGGAAAGTTTCTACACACCCTTAGTGTTCCTCTGTGTCTTGGTGAAATGTAACAGAAGTTACGCTGTTACTGAAGTGAATTTTGTCATTTTAGTAAATGTTTTAACTTTTTATTTTCAGAATACATACATATACTCAGTGTTCTGTCAGCAAAACAACCCCATAAACATTCGTGTACAATGCTATTTCAGACTTTCTTCCAAAAACTAAACCTGGAATATGCTAGATGTAACAAAACTGAAAGCTGCCTTTTTGTAAGGTTGTAGTAGCTCTGCTGTGGTGACACCACATAGGGGAGAACCGTTGTAAAGACTGTTCAGTCTTCGTGGTGGCAAGTCCAGTAGCTTCAAAGAGGCTTACAACAAAAGAGCAATAATATATATTTCAGGTTTTATAGAACTGCTTCTCAAACCAAAACCATGAATAGATAAAGCCATTCTGTGCTCAGGCTGACAGTGAAACTAGAGTCAAGTAAATTGTGAATAAACATGAAGGCTGCTGTTAGACTTTGAACAGGGCTTGGCAGAATATCTGTTGTAAACCTTTGGCATAAGCTGTAAGATAAGTCTGGGGTTTGACAGCTTCATTATTTTGCACTTGAATTTGAATCTGTAGTTTTTCGGTGGCTTTGCTAATAAATAAATATATTTCTTGAACAGAAAGGTTAACTGAATAATTGAAATGCTTCTAGATATGCCTGACGGTGGAGCAGAACACTTTGCAAAGACAGTCTCTCATCTGAAAGAAAGGTATATAATTAATGTGTCACTGTAACTATTAAAACTTTAGAATGTGTACTGCATATAGGTCAAAACTTCCTTTAGCTGGATGATTCCAGGGTCCATGGAAATGCAAAAGTCTGTCTTTAGTTTATGTGTCCTTTTTTACCTGTTTTTCATCTTTCTCATATAATGACCCCAAAGTATTTTGACTTTGGAAGCATTTCCAATTTAGCTCAGGCTTATTTAAAGCAAAGCACTGAATTATTGCTTTCAGCTGGCAGCCGGCTTACCAGGAAATGAGTGTGTGCTTTTGAGGTATATTTGTTCTTGAAACATGGGGCTCAAACACAGTGGATTTAGGTAACGCATGTCACCATGTGACAAAGTCAGGTTTCTCGTTCAGCTGGGATCAGTTTGCTTTGTGTTTTCCTGCACTGGCTGCTTCTAAGTATGCAATTGAACGTTCCTGCTTTCCCTGGCTGTGCCATCTTCACTCTGCGTCAGTGTCCTGTATGCTGTTTGATAACACACTTGCCTACCTGCAGATTTAATTTGTATAACCTTGCTGGAATCTCTATCCAGTATGTGGTGGGACTTGAAAGGTCCCTTCAGTTTTCCCCACCTGCCTTTTTGAAATGAAATCTGGCTCCTGGGAGCCAAGATTAGATTCCAGGGCAATAACACAGAGCTGTCTTATCCCAGCAGGCAGGAATAAAGCTTCTCCGTGTTCTAAAGCGACGGTATTGAACTCACATTGAGTTAACCTGCAACAAACACATGAAAAATCGCGAGTGAACAGTGGGTGTCATTGTTGCCGGGACTGTTGGAATTGCTTTTATGTTTATTTGGCTTTCATTCTATTTCAGCTCGCATCTGTGAAATCAGGAATTAAACAGTGATGTTCTGTCTGTAATCCAAGCATTTGCAGGAATCTGTTGGTTTAGAATTGCATCCCGAATTAACTTTGATTTGCTGATCAGAACATCATTTATCCAGTTATGTGTATTCTTTTGCTGCACTGAGGGTTTTAGCAACAGTGACACGAGCCCCATCAGCCTCTCCTTTTCAGGAATTCGAAAATCTTGGTGGAATGCCTAACTCCCGACTTCCGAGGGGACCTGAAAGCTGTGGAGAAAGTGGCGCTGTCGGGGCTGGATGTGTACGCCCACAACGTGGAGACGGTGCCGGAATTACAGGGGTGAGCGCTGAACAGCTACGTGTAAACGGGGCAGGGGGGGCTCTGGGGTCCCAGGCTGCCCTGCGCCGCCGCCCTGCCCGCCGCTCGCCGCCAGGGGGCGCAGCCGAGACCTCCCGGTGCTCTGCGCTTCGTGCAAACCGGCAGAACGCACCTTTCATAGAATCACTGGGTTGGAAAAGACCTCATTAGAAAAGGCTCATCGAGTCCCATCAGTCCTGTTTGCCACTGAACTATATCCCTGAGCACCTCGTCTACCCGTCTTTTAAATACCTCCAGGGATGAGGACTCAACCACCTCCCTGGGCAGCCTCTGCTAGTGCCCAATGATCCTTTCTGTGAAAAATTTCTTCCTGATATCCAGTCTGAACCTCCCCTGACGCACCTTGAGGCCATTNGCAGAATAACCTCTCTGGCCCTGCTGGCCACGCTGTTTCTGATACAAGCCAAGATGCCATTGGCCTTTGGGCCAGTGCCTTTCGGGGCATCTCTAACTTCTTTGCACGCTTCCATGTGTTTTGTTTCTTTTTTTTTTTCCTTGTGCTGAAAATATGAGCAGGAAAGTCCGTGATCCCCGAGCCAACTTTGAGCAATCTATACGTGTGCTGAAGCACGCTAAAGAGGTCAAGCCTGGCATTATTTCTAAAACCTCCATCATGTTGGGGCTAGGAGAGACGGATGAACAAGTCTATTCAACAATGAAACGTAAGTTGATGTTGAAATACATGCCAAAATTCACAGGTATGAATTTTACATGTTGGAAGATGGTTTGCCTCTGCATGGAAATCACTTTGCTGGTACAGGAAGTGTTTTCTAAGCTTTATGGGGAAAAAAAAAAGTTTGGTTAAAAGTGGTTGAACTTTGAAATATTTTGCTTTCATATGTCTTTCAGATTTTCAGTCACAATTTTAACATGTAGATCCAGCTCCTGTCAGTTTCAATGGTAGTCACAACATATGTTTGACTATATTAATAGTCTTATGTTTTACTTTTTTTCTTAAAATTGCCTAAGTAGTGGAAGTTGTGGGCTTTATTATTTAAAAGAATTTATTCTGGCTTATTTAGGTGCAAAAAAATTATCCTTGGAGTTGCAGCAGGTTTTCATATAAATTTATTTTTAAGAGGAGAAAATTTCACAGTAATAAGTGAATGCAATGTGCTTGAAAAAAAAATCATTAAAAGAATGTCTACCTGGTACTTTATTTTGTGTGCAACAACCTGTGCTTAGAACGCCATACCAATAGTCTAGGTTTTTTGTGCAGTTGTCCCACAATCTGGACCATAAAATTACAGTTCCTGATTTTCCCGTTCTTCCTGCCTGGCATGTCCTAGCGACAAGAATAGATTTCAGATTTGATGCCATGTGTTTTCAGGCCGCATTCATCGGCGTATTCAGAAACAAAATGTTGCCCATCACATTAACTCATTTATTCTAATTTGTCCCCCTTCCCTCCTCTATATATGATTTAAAGAACATGTAAATGTGCTGATACGGAACCAGTTTCTTTACAAAACCACATCAATCTCAACAGAGATTCCAGGATAACAGTGAGTGTAACATAATCGAAACACAGTCTTTCCTTCTTTTTTTGACATGGGGCAACCAGCCCAAGTGGCCAGACAATATATAGAGGTGTTCACGCACAATCTGATTCCTCAGCCATTCCTTTGTTCAGAATACCCTGTTAGCTGCAGTGAACGTAATTCTTCAGGCTTGCTGACTGTCGAGTGTCTGGATTTCCCTCTCTAAGCAGACTACCTCAGCTCATTTGCTGTATATTGATTCTAGTATGTACTCAAATTTTAGCTGACGAAGTTTATGAGATTCTGCAGGAATCGAAACTAACATACGTCCTTAAGTGTGTAAAACCAGCAAAAGATGTTGGCACTGTATCCTTTGGGTTTAGAGCTCTTTAGATCTGTTCCCATCTTCTCACCATGAAGACTCTTGAAATAGCGGAGAGGTGCCAAGTGTATGTACCTAAGTTCATTTTTTGTCAAATGAAAGGCCTGACTTAAGCGCACAGTGAAAAAACACAAGATAAAAGAACATTCCATCTCTGCTGCAAGTGCAGTGCAATGGGGTTCTCTCTAGCTTTAAATTCAAAAGCTCGGGTCTTGCAGCAGCACTAGGTTCAGAATGAGGTAAGTGGCTACTGCTTGTGGAGGTTACAGTTTCCTGTTGCTGGAGAGCAGATTTTAACGTCCTGAGATGCTGTTCAGACTTGGAAGGAGGTCGTTTTCTAATAGCTGATGATGCCTTGTGATCCTCCTGCCACTAACATGGAATTCTGTTTTTGCAGTATTGCGGGAAGCAGATGTAGATTGTTTGACCCTAGGACAGTACATGCAACCAACAAAACGTCACCTAAAGGTAAAAATGTCTTTAATTTACAGGCTGCATTATGATCTGTACCTTACACAGTCCAGTTTCCTGTTCCTAAAATGAGGCTTGATATGCATCCTTAACTACGGATGTTGGGAATATTTTCTTTCCTTGTTTAACCTGATTTTCACCTGTTATGAACTCTTCACTAAAAATGACCTCAGCCATCTAATCCTTTCCAAGGCCACCTGGATGGGGCCTTGGGCAGCCTGATCTGGCGGGACATGTCCCTGCCCATGGCAGCAGGGTTGGAACTAGATGATCTTTAAGGTCCTTTCCAACCCAAACTGTTATATGATTCTGCAGCCTTCCTACTGCCTCTTGCTACCATTAGGTGGGGAGACAAACAAGGGCTGAGGTGCGGTTCTGGATAACAAGAGTCTCAAACATAATGGCTCAAGCCAGCTTCTCTTCACTATCTCATAGACTCTCCCATGATGGTTTCACTTCAGCTAGGGAAATGACCATTTTCTCTTTCTGTAATCGGTCCAGAGCTTGAGTCCCTGTTATGTTACTCTGCTTGCACTGAAATAACTGTTAGTGAAGAGATTTGTAGGACCATTATATTTTTTTTAAGTGACTAGGACAATAAAGGTTTGCTCAAAAGGACCATTCAAAAACAGAGTGAAGTAATTGATGGAGCAACAACTAGAAATTAAATTCTGAGCTTTTCAGCTAAATACAAAAAGCAAATAACATGCATTGTTTTGGTAGAAATCAGAGAGAAAATTCAGTTTGTGACTTGACTGCTGAAATTTTTGGAGTGTAGAATTTTGAACTTGCAATATAGCTGTGCTTCTTGTCACTACATGCTAGCTAACGCCATTTCCTTTGCAGTAGTACCTGATCAAACTGAATTCTTTTCATGCAGGTTGAGGAGTATGTAACTCCGGAAAAATTTAAGTACTGGGAAAAAGTAGGAAATGATCTTGGATTTCATTATACTGCTAGCGGGCCTTTAGTGCGCTCCTCCTACAAAGCAGGTAAATTACTGAAAACCATTATATTCTTTAGCACGTAATGTTTTATTATGTTATTTTACTGTTACAGCTCAAGGGCACCTCATATAGTCATCATGTTTTTTAAAAAAATATTTATGCTTACTATCTTCTGTAGGTGATCTAAATGCACCAGTATGACCGTCGTTGGTATTTGTACCATTGCTGAGCTGCTTAAGCTAATTCTTTGCCAGACCTAGTTTGTGCTTTATTTAATGCATGAGGCAGGGTCAAGGGGACCCAATCTGCAAGTTTTCCCTAACATTCTGCCTCTTGCACGCTTCAGGATTTATTGGGGTCTTTTGTTGTTTGTGATGTAATTTTGTTGCTTTAGGCAGAGTTTATTTACAGTGCCCTAAAAATAATTAGACACATCTATGGCAGTGCTTTGTCTGAGAAAGCACAGCATATTAAGTCACAGCTGATATTAATGGAACTGTTGTGTAGGTCCAGCATCCTGCTTTTTCCTAAGGAGAGAACAGAGAAGTCTTATCTGCAGCACTTTGCATTTCAGACTGTTTTAATGCCACCTCAAACAAGATTTATAGCAGGTTTCACTACAAGCTGCTGATAGTTCATGAAGTAGGAATTAATTTTTGATTATATCAATTCACCTTTCCCTCTTGGAAAGAAGAAAGCAGCAGAGCTATTACATAAAATTAGATATTAGGAAAGTCAGGATTCTGGGGATGGAGAGGTTGTCTGGTTTGGGGTTTTTTTTCACATCCCTGCTGTATGTATTGAAAGTGCTCTTGTGTGGAATTTAATTACTATAAAATATTGATAAGAACAATTGTGCTGTAGAATAGAATTCTCATATTAAATATGAAAGTATTGTTCCTCTTTATGTCATTGAAATACCTACAAATCGTTTTGGTGCTTGTTTTTGCCTTTTAACTAGGTGAATTCTTCTTGAAGAACTTAGTAGAAAAAAGAAAGACAAAAGCCATCTGAAAATGAGAGTGAACCTATTTAAAGCAGCCAATTTTAAGGATCCTTTTTTTTCAACGGATAATTATACTCAGTTCCAGAAATGCAGAAGACCAGATGGTGGGTGTGTGAATAAACTTACTGTCTGTCCAGAACATTCTTCTCTCTCCAAAACGTTTCACAGTCCTTTACCTAATTCCTTCTGTCAAGGCTACAGCTACAAAGTACTTATAGTGTACAGCAGAAAGTCAGAAGATGGAACTGACCTTGCAAGAGTGATGGAACTGAGGTGGAAGAAATGTAAGCTGAAGAACAAGCAGACAGATTTAAGTAGACAGGTTTGATGACTGCCAGCAGTATTGCTGCCGTTAATACTTGGGAAGATGCTAATAGGTAATTTGAAAGTTACTGATATTTTGGTGTTATCTTACCATTATGTAACACAAGCTTGCAGGGGCTGTGGGGAATAGAGGAGATTGAGGTACAAAAGAAAGATTGTGTACCTGACAGAGGACCTTATTAGGGCTGTCTTGAACTGCACCAGAGAAAGTATTGTTAATACTTGTTCAAGAGGTGGTATCTCTTACCTGCATCTTAAGAAAATGAGCTGCAGCAGTCTGATAGCTGGTGCATTTCAGGTGCTTGCATGTCTCAAAGTGACACCTTGTGTTGACCAAGGCTTACATGTAGAAAAAATCAAGAGCCTTTTGCAGCAAGACAATTAACCTTGTGTAGATACCATATAATTTAAACCCTGGAGAAAAACAAGAGTTGCTGTAACAGCATAAAAAGAGCCACTCCTGGTTTGGGTGTGTGGCTGTAGCGAGTTGCACAGGTGCTTCTTCGGTATGTGTATGCAGAGCTGCTGCTGTTGTGCGCTGTGCTTATACTCTGCAGGTATCATCTTACCATTAAAATTAACAACCCAGCCTGAGGGCCGTGTCTATCTGGACTGGTTACTTAGTTCCTCCAGACCTGGTCTGTCTGTTCAGTCTGGATGCAGAAAAGTGAACTGCATTATAGCTGAAGCATGAAATCTATTACATGTGGTACTAAGCTCAAGCAGAAATAAGAGCATGGCTTATGGTATCCTGGCAGCTGGAATTTCTTCTCTTTACAGTTATGATAGTTCAAAGTGCATCTCTCCTGCTTTTCTGTTGTTTGTCATGAACGTTACGTACAGGTTTTGATCTGGCTTCAGCAGTGTCTTCATGAAGTTATTTGGGAAACATGCCAGGAATTTGCTATCTGGTCCCAAACTCACATCTTGGAGGTAGCTCTCAAGCCAGCTAAAGTACTTTCCTGAGCTGCTGTAGTCTAGGAGTGTGGACCCGCTGCCCAGGCCCTGCTCAGCACAGTGTTCGAAGGAAAACAGCTAACAGACAAGTTAAGGCATAGGGGAATCTTCATAGTGTCATGAACAACAAAACTAAGCTTGTATGACAGGCTAGCAATGCCCAAGTGACACTTATCAAAATGAAGTCTAGCAGTGTTAAAGCATTATGAAGACAAATAGCTGCAAGCGAGAAGGAATGTACTAATTAAGCAGTGTAATAGAACTATAAATGAGAGGAAGAGAAACCTGAGCCATAGGGAACAGAAGAACAGAAACAGAAGTCTTATAGCTCTACTTTGTAAAGTCAGAGAGAAAGAGAAAAACTTTAATTAAGAAAATAGTAAATCTTAAAGTAATTATATATTTTAAGAAATCTCACCACTAGTCTTGGAACCTCCAGGCATACTTTAAGGCAGAAATACTCCACTTCAGCTGAAGTGCACTGAATACCAGAGCAGTGGAAGGTTATCAGCCATGGGAAGGGAATGCAATACCCCATCCACAGCAGCAGGCAGGGAGGGGTGCAGCATTAACTCCAGGGTACCCAGGCATTTAACAGCTGCCAGCCTTCATTAGAGGTCCTACTATCGATAATGGTTTTGACTTGCCTACAGAGCAGATTTAACAGAATAATACTGTAGCTTTTGCCAAGTAACTGCTCTTTCAGCATGTCAACACCAGAAATAGGGGGAAAAAAGAATTCTGAGCCAGTTATTATCAAATGCTGACAAAAGGTTATTGCACAGTAGTTGTGACTTCCCCCCCCCCACTGCAAGAGAAGCAATGCTTCTGTAAATACAGTCCAGTATTATTTCAGATTAGAATTATTTTACAACTTGCTGCTGCGTGGTTTGGAAGACAGACTTTTACAAAACCATGTGCCAGATGGTACTAGGTTGCAGAAGCTATGAAGGCTGTTTTCTAACTGCATGTTTTGCCCTGGTTTCTAAGAAAAGCAGTCATGGCTTGACTTAATAGATTTTGTGTAAGAGTCTTTGAGGACCTCTCACCATTTGTACTATAAAAATGACAAGTCTCAGCTAGGAAAAGCACTTGAAGTCTTGCTTTTACAACCAACTTCCTTTCCTGTTGCCCATTCAGTTTGTCCCTACTGTATGTTAAACCACCCAGCTCTCACAGAACTTAGTTACAAATTCAGTACAGGTTTCATAACTATCTCATTTTTGTTCCAAATGAAGTTTTTTATTCAGTGACATTTTCTTTTTGTATTTCAGTCACTTCACTCCATCAGTTTGTTTCACCAAACACCCATAAAATATTTTAAAGAACATCAATCTTCCTTGCAATCAGGAAAACAAACTGAGTTTTGGGGAATGATTTCAAGTTGACACAGACACTTAAAAGAGAATGAATAATGCATCATTACACACTGTGTGAAGTGTAATTAAGTGTTATGCAGCTGACTAGAGAACTGCTGCATCTTCAAGTGACTTGAAGGCTTCGGATTGTGTGTTTATTTAAGAGTAGTTTTACATTTTATCCTAGTTGATCAATAATTAATATTTTCCCTTTCATTTAAAACACCAAAGATTCCTAATTCTTTACTATAATACAGCAACTTACTGCAGATGTTAAAATTGCAATAGAAATTCTCAGCTTGACATACTGAAAACAAGTAATTGAAAAATTACTCCAGTATGCCTGAAGCAGTCGGGTAACTTGTTGTGCTTTCCTGCGTCTTATACAATTCATCTCAAATATTAGCTGTTGAGCAAGATTATGGCACTACTGTAAATTGCAGATCAACATTAGAACCTCAAGTGATAGAGAAATGTAAACTTGTTGGCCAGGACAAAAAAAATCACCTCCTAAATGCTCCTGTACTAACTAGTCTTGGTCAAAAGTGTGTTTATTCTATTTACTTGCAGTAGTCTTGGCCATCATATGCCTAGAACCAGGCTGACTTCAGCTACACAAAAGGTTGAACACATACACAAAAGAAAACCAGTACATCTTACTTGGCATTTACAATTTGTCTATGTACAGCTTAATTTATGCAGTCTATATCTTATTATTCAGAGGCTTGTATTAAAGCTGGATTTGCTTCAGCTGTTGTATACACATTTTTGCAGCGAGAAGCAATGTTACTGTAGGATTGTATTTTATTAAGAACCCCATAAAAAAGAATTCCAGAGCACAGGAGTCCATTACTCACATTACACAATTCTTATCAAGAATTACAAGCTGTAGGATCCCATAGACAAAGACTCAATAGCAGTTAAACCATCTCTTACATGCACTGTTCAGGCTTTCAGAGCAGGAATGCATGTCATCTCTAGTTCTTAGTTCCCTGGCAACTGTACTCTGAAGCTGATAGCTTATGATTCACAGTGCTGCAAAGAATTCCAAAGCCCATTCTTTTGTCTGGTGGTAAGGTTCTCTTGCATATATGCAAGGAAAGTGTTTCAGTAGCCCAAAGGCACACTCCACCTGCTGTCTGGACTGGATTCATCCCACAATTTCAGTGTCCCACTAAAAGAATACAGCTAAGAAACTGAATAAGTTGGCTTTCCAAGAAGGCAAGGAAAAGACCGGTTTCACTCCTTGTTGCTCTTCAGAAAGGATCTACAGCTTCCCGTTTCCTAAGAAAAGGGAGTTGGAGTGATCCCCCTATAATGAGTTTACCTATTTATCATCTTCATGATTAAGCCACAAGTCACTATCCAGGCTTCGTGTAAGTCTGCAGAAGAAACCGCGTAGCAATAATGGCAGAGCACCTCGTTCTTCTGTCTCCTTTGGACAGTGTGCAAAAAGCCATGGGAAGCCTCAGGAACACTGACCAGCCTTGTAGCTCTTGCACATTCCTCACAGGAGCAACACTTCACAGAGGCATTTAATGGTTCGTTCATTTACTTCAGACTGATGAGGAGGACTCATACAGAGGCACTGCTATTGCAGCCATGTACAAGTTTGAGAAGCATCTTGATTTTTCTGAAGCCTCCACTCACCCTCCCTGTTAAGCTGAGCCCTGAAGCAGTGCTGTGCTACCCTGAGCATAGCTCAGGACAAGCATGACTTGCCAGTGCCCTTTTCTTAATCCCCAAGGAGAAATGACCAGCTTGTCCTCCCAGGTGCTATGGGGCAGATGTAGTTAAGAGGATGCCCACCTGCAGAGACAGGGTGATCTACCAGTGCTTACAAGCACCACAACTGTCTCGGATGGTTGTCTTCTCATTGGCTGTTGCATGAAAGCAGTGCTAGTCAAGTGAGAAGAGGAGACAGCACAATTAAAGATGACACTTCGATTCCCCCTCACTTTGAGTGACTTCTGATGTGCTCCTTACAGAAGAATGTTACAATAGGACAGAAATCCCAAGCCGTATTTGCCCAAAGCGCTGGGTTATTGCTGCATAGTATGTCCCTATGTGGAATCTGAAAGTATCTGGTTCAAGGATAGTTATTTCAGACTGTCTTGCATTGTCCACCCAAATTATTATACAAGTTCCTTAACTCTTCAAGTGTCTGTACTAAAGCTTAAACCGCATCTACATTTCTGTGGGTAAATAGTTATGATAATGGCACTCATTACCAAGACAATACTGATCTTGTGCTCCGTTTGACTACTGATATAGCATGCTTGGAGGCCCACCGAAGTTATGACATGACTAGTTACATGATAATACTCTAACATTCCAACACTACTTTTAGTTAACTAAGACATCTATGCCGTCTGGACTGATACCTGTTCATGGTCATCCTTCTCCATCCTCCCCTCCATTTCACAACCCCACGCAACAAGCCAAATACAAACTCTGTCATCTCAAGGATTTTAATAGCACTGGTCAATTGAGAATAAAAACAAGTAGAAATAAGAGTAAAGGCAAAAATGTCAAGATAACATAGGACGTATTCATTCCTGCTAATTAAATGAGGTAGCAAGCTTACTAACTTATAGGGCTAAATTTTTATTCTTAATTTCTTAACAGCAGAGAATAATTTTTGCAGGTTCATTAAGAAGGCTGCTTTCAGTTGATGTATGTAAGCAGAAAGGAAGGAATAAAAGTAACCATCAGGTAGCTTTGAAGCCAGCGTTTGCTTCCCATCTGATCTGACACCAAATTAAGGTAATTCTGCTTAAATCCAATTCAATAAAATGCTTCTCTGCTGAAGATGGGTTGTATTGCTGTACCTCCGGAAAAACTTGCCCCAAGAATCTGATTACATCAGTCATTTATGTGGCTGCATATGGAATGTAGGCAAGACAACAAAGAATAAGTGAAGATCTGCCAGTGGATCAGCTGATAGCTGCTAGTCCACTGTCTTTACTTACATGATAGATACCTGCAGAACTATCTGGCCTCCCAACCAATGCAGTTTGAACTGCATCAATGCCCACTGATCCCAGCCAGGATCAGGTGTTATTGTGGGTCAGCTCTGTTATAGGGCTCAACCCAAATCCTACCGAATTTACTTAGAACTTACATTTTTACTTCAATGCGAGTTAGAGCAAGTGTTTAACTGGGCAAGGAATTAACCCAGAAAAAAAAAGAAAAACTGGTGAGGCCTAGGTTTCTGATCACTGTCCATAACTGGACTGAAGTGAAAAGATATTCCATTTCTTTTGCTTTCGTATTACTTGAAACATTTAAAGTGCAGTTTAGGCAGCTTCCAGAAGCAGAAATATGCCATTTGAAGGTAACTTACACTTAAAAGATGACTCATTATTAAAAACAGGTTTGTACCATCTTCGGAAACAAAAAAAAATTTATAAAAATAGAGATTTGAAAATAGACTGAATTCACATGTACCAGGTACCATTTCTAGTGTAAAATCAGTTTTTAGTTTATGAAAAATATCTTTCCTTAAAAAAAAAGCATAGATTTACAGTTATTATCACTAAGAAGGTCCACAGAATTCCTACAGTGGCTATTAAACATTATACTCTAGGTTTTTTGACAGGTGGGTCCTGCAGGCTGAATTTAGGAATTTCACATGAAGAAGCAAAAGGGATTCTTTTAGCTGATACCTTCTTCCCAATTGTTTCAATCTGGAAAAGAAAACACATTTAACAAGTGAGCCTGGCAAGATAACATAATCGTGTCAGCCTGTGAGGATTCTACAAATTAAGTCTACAACTCCAATTACATTCATCAACACCAGAATAATACAAACCACAAAGCTCAGGGACAATTTGTGGGATTGGAGTTGCAGAGTTTTGGCTTTCACTGGGGCCTGCTCCTACCACTTAAAGCAGGATCT
The DNA here is from genome assembly GCA_013389865.1 of Piaya cayana. NCBI lineage: Eukaryota > Metazoa > Chordata > Aves > Cuculiformes > Coccyzidae > Piaya > Piaya cayana. The sequence continues at coordinate 16,148 of WAAB01007664.1, read as the reverse complement.
CACCCTTTTGAACATTCATGTGGTTCAGCTGCCATAGGCCTATCAGTACAAATATCAAAATATTTCTGGGTGTTCACAAAGTGTGGGTTTGGCCTCCTTTGTCTAAAAATCTAAATGCAGTAAATTGGCATAAGAGCAGCTTTTTCCCCCTCCTTAATGCAGCAGGTTGGTTTTGAAACAATACATCTTACAGGCTGAAGGCAGCCAACAATATGTAAGAGAAAACACGTAACAAAAGCCAACACATGCGTAAGTCAGGTAGTACAAAAATAAAGGAGACAGGTTCCCCGATTACTGCATAAGGCTAATTCAAATCACTAAGGACAAGAGCTTATAGAGAATAAAACACAAACTATCAAAACAGTTCAGATACCAAGTAAATAAGGAGCACTATAGCTTTCCTCTTAGTGAAGTAGTGCAGGTCAGATGCAAAGCATCAAAAGACAAAATACCTCAACCATTTTAAATTTAACAGAAACTTGATGAATATTTTCTACATAGACACCTGAGTTAGCTCCAAATAGCAGTTGCTTAAACAGTCACATGAGCTGCATGCACCATATTTGCCTATAACAGCTTTAACTGACTGGTTGAATCAATTTGGACAAGCCCAAACACTGTCAAAAACTAAGTAGTCTAAGCATTGGAGGGAAATAATGAGGGAAAGCCTAAAGCCATTATGTAAGTAATCACGGTACTTAGCAGTAGATGGAATGAAACAACTGAAATATACATCTGATGTAGCTTGTAGTTTTTGTTCTTGCATTCTATGAAAACAGTAAGATAATGCAGGAAGACAGCACTAGTGAAGAGACTAAAGTACCAACAGGTTTAGATGCAAATCCTCAGCTGAAAAGTTTTTTTTTTCTTTTGCTACTCAGTCATTGCAGAGGGAGAGAATGCAAGAGGGAAAAGAGCAAGAAACATAAGAAGCAGCATCATCCAGCCAGTTACCTGGAAGCCAATGACTTGTAGCTCATTGTGAAGATCATCTAGAACTCTCCTGCCATCAAAGATAAATGCAGGCTTCAGCATCTTCTTATGAATACGTTCATAATCCAACTCCTGTAAAAGCAAATAAAGCAGATAGAATAAATAAGTAGCATAATGCTACCTCTTTTTCCTTTTGTTTAAGTTGAAGGCAACATTTACCTTAAACATGTCCCATTCAGTACAAATTACAAGGGCATGAGCTCCGTCACAGGCTTCATAGGGATCTTTACTTATAGTGACCAACCGAGACACTGCAACAGAAAGTAAAGCTTTATTCTGCACACATCTTCAGCATCAATCTGGTGCACTCCTGGTAAAGGAGTTTCCTTTCTTGCCCTACACAAACAAGGAGTTTGAAGTCTCTCACCTAAAGACATTTTCTAGCAAGACATTTGTCACTTTGATTAAGAGAAATTTAAATGAAAGCAGCTTGTAGCTGGCCTCTGAATAGTCAGAGCACTTGAATGGCTGAAGTATTAAATTTTGATTTATGGAGTCAAGAGCATCTCTAGAATTAGAAGTTACTATGGAGTGTTCAAATGCCAGCCCTCAAAGGTCATTGTCTCTACAATAACAGCACATCACTGTTTCTATTTAACTCAGTTCACACTAGCAAAGATGATACATGTGGTTCACCATGAGCTGCCTTCATCCATCGACTGCCTCAGCATGTGCCTAGAGGCAACTATCCCCTCCCTCTTTAATTCAAGGGCACGTTAAATAACATACAGCAGTCACTCTTCATCACGGCTCATTTTCCTCCACTCTTCACATCTAGAAGCCTGATCTATCCTTCTCTCATCTCCAGTAAGGATGGAAAACTAACATCCTAGATGTCCCCTGCTGCATGTATTCAAATGAATATTTATCAAAAGAGAAATATACAATAGTAAAGGATTAGCATTTATCTGTAAAAGCTACAGGGAAAATGGGAAGGAGTTCTAGTAATCCTCTGAGCTATGACAATCCTCCAAATTAGTGTAACCAACATCATTGCCACGGTGAAAATCAGACAGACCTTGTGTATTTTAAGAGCAGCATAAAGAAGGAAGGAAGGGAGGAAAAATAAGCTTTACATGAGCCTTCTTACCTTGGTTATCTTCCGAGACACCAGGATGCGAGAGATCCAAGATGATTTGTTCCTTAGGTACTTTAGGATCATAGATATGGAGCTTTGCTCCTTCATCCATTAAATACTTACTAATGTAGATACTGGATGACTCTCTAGGGAAATGAATCAATCAGAGAATCAGATGGCATGTTCCAAGTAATGAAATCTTCAAATGTCACGATATGCAATGCCAAAGCTTTTACACGAGCTTTGCATTAAACACCCTAGTGTTAATCTGTGCCAGCCATACATCTTGAAGGACAGCAAGAAGAGTAATATGAAAAACAAGTTCATCTCTTTTGCTGAATCATGCAAGGCAGATACTAGGCCTCAGTACTCGTACTGACCATAATTAACAAGGGCATCAAGCTTGTAAGCATTCCCCACAAACTGCAGTTGGAGAGTTACATCAAGTTTAAGCTTTACAGGAAACCAGAATTAACCACCTTTGGGAAACAGAGCTGAAACCTTAGCTTCACATAGCAATTTAGAACCACTTACACAAAACGTCTGCATTCTTTTCTGTGGAGAATGGAAGGACTCTCAAAACGCAAGTCAACAAGGATTAGAGTTATCAGCTCTAGATCCTTAATGATTCGAGTAAGTTGTAGAGGTCAAGAATTAATTATCTCACTCATTCAAGAAAAACTATTACTTGTTACAAAACAGTTCAGGAAAAAGAGGTTGAGTGCCCCATGTGTGATCTATTTTTATTAACGCAATTCAGCTGAGGTGTTTAGCTGCATAGCTGCTGACATGCATAGGGAATTCACATTAGTGACCTGAAGTTGCCTTCTTACCTTGTGTCCCCTGTATCCTTTTTGAACGCAAACCCTAAAATAGCAATCTTCTTATCAGTAACAGTATTGAACAAGCTGTCAATAATGCGGGAAGCAAATCTTCTTCTCTGATAATCATTCATGTCTATTACCTGAAATTGTACAAAACGTGATGGTACAGAAGGCCCTTTTAGACTATAAACAGATTCTATCAACAAACAAGCCAAGCTACCGGTAGCTTCCTCTTTTAGAGGAAGCTAGGTATTCTCACTCAGCATCACAAGTAATCCAAAGATAAACATAGTTAATTTAACAAATTCCGAGATAAAACCTACTTTAATCAGTGACTGTAGATATATAGATATATATACACACACACATAAACACATACTATTGTGTATTAACTAGTTCAAAGACTAGGATTTTTACCAGATTGCCTTTTTTTTTCCAACTCTACAACTTATTCTATTCTGGAAAGACTATATCTGTAGTCTTTAACAGACTTCAGTACATAAAACTAGTATGCTTAAATCAGATTTAAAGTGCCTTGCTTCTGTTGCTACATGAAGGTGGGTTTGCTCCAGCCCTGAACACATGGAGAGCACTGGATCAATAGCAAAGAGGAAAGGTAGGTTCCCTGACCTTGTCAGTGTTCAACATGGACTGGAAAGAATTACAGTTCCCCTCAGTTTTGAGGCTTTTAACCCAAATCAAGAATTAACAGCAGCAGCAAATGAAACATAAGGTTTAAACAAAACGGCAGAAGGATATTGGTGAACCAGACTTGAAAATTAAAAGCAGTGAGATTTATACAATTCAGCAGGGTGGTGATGGGGGACAAAGGTAACAGCTGACAGGATAACAGGGACATTTATTTCCTGTCACTATGCTTTCAAGGAATGAAGATTTCAGTATTAAGAGTCCTGTCCTCTCTAAAGGCCAGAGAATAGTAGTTCAGATTCTGGGGGTGCTCCAGTCAGCATATCCTCCAGAATTTGCATCCTGTCCTCAGACCAGTCTGAGGTCACCCACATGCACGCACTGAGAAGAGCTGCTGACAGAGCAGTGCTAAGGCCACAAACTTGCTTATACAGGTGCACATGCATGTGCCTTCTGCTGCCTGACCAGTGCAGGCTGGGGCAGAGACACCTCTACAAGGTGACAGTGCTCTCAAGAAGCAGCAAGAGGTGCAGGTAAGGGGTTACATTACACCGACTCTGCTGTGTTCTCTCTATCCTTACCCTGCAGTAGCTGTTCTGATTTGTCCACAGCTTAACAAGCCATATAGAAACACAAGAGTTGCTCTTAAAACACAATGAGAGCATTTTAAACTAGTTTTTTTACATTAACAATGCATCCCTTTTAGGCTTTTGTTAAATAAAAAGCCAACTTACACAGAGAGCAAAGCATAAGTGCTTCTATGACTTTGGGCTGTCAAGATACCAAATAGGCTGTATTTTCAGTACGGCCCCTAAGATCTTAAAGGACAGAGCCAAAACAATTTGTCTTAATTTTCCATATTCATCACATTATCATTGACATAACATGGTTATTTCCTGGATCTCCTGCCACTCCAGGGGTTGCCTGTTATCTGCTTACACCTCATACGGAGTAAAAGCAGTAGGTTTTGAAACAAACTGCAGAACCTAGGGCTCCTCTTTCCTACCACACCATCCAAGCCCTACACAGAACCAAACCTCTCCCAGATGCTGATGGGCCTAAAATGCAAAGATGATGAACATTAAGGTTGCTCCCTAAGGCTGAAACAGATTTTATGAGGACAATGCTCAAAAGCTTCATGCAGAAAAAGTATCATGCTCTCAAAAAAAAAACCAAAAACACCCAAACAAACAAGTGAAGAACTTGTACCTGTTGCCAGTAGCGGGCTACTTCAGGTAAGTTTAGTGCCTCACAGAGGTACACTAAATTCAAGACATCCTTCTGAAAACAACTACCTCCAAACCCTGAAACAGAAAATATAGTTATTTTACAGGTGACTAAGGCACTGTTCTAACCAAGCCTTTGGAATCAAGTAATGATTTACATAGTCAGCATTATAATGTTTGCCAGTATTTCACTGCTAGCAAATGAAAACCTTAAGAATATCTCAAAATCCAGCTCCAGGACGTACTTCCTTTATCAGTTACAGAAACCCTGAGGTCTGCTTCAGGCCCCACTGAAGTCAATGGAAGTTGTAAGCCACTCTTGGGAAAACATATTGTAAGGCAGCCACTATTCTTTTTATATTATTAAAAGTGGGTGGGCTCCTGGGCTTGCTTTCCCCACCACCTACAGATTTAGATGAACACTTCTCAGAACAAGTATGTTAAGATTAAATTCTTTCCTCCTCCACCTCCAAATGAATATCTAATCATTGCCAACAACAAAAAGATCACCACAGCTGACTAAGGGAGAACTGAGACAATTAGAGGGATCCTTAGCCCCCTACAATCCTTGACAGTGTAGAAGGAACCTAATAGGAATTTCAGCAATGATTTTTCTTTTCACTCTCACATAGGCTCTGAGAGGTTATATTTTTTCCAGCACAAAGACTGTAGCCATAAAGACAGGCTTTAGTCTTGTTTCAGAAGTATGAAGGTTTGTTGGACTGATCACCACCTAACCACACCTTACTCTAAAAAACCAAAACACCTGATTTCACCCTACAAATTAGAAGTTGCCATTCCCTTCCTCAGGCCATTGGCAGCAACTCTTGAACAAAATTGCAGCAATTACATCTTAAAGAACACTATCATCAGTGATGCTTCAGAAAAACAAAGTTGCATATTTTCTTCCCAGTGTCCCAGGCAGCATAAACCACGTACTCTAAACTCTCTGGTTTCACATGTCTAGGGTCTAGAGCAGTCTCAGTTCTAGACATTTTACCAGAAATAAAAAAAAAAAAACCAAAACCACCAAATAAACCCCTGATTTATGCTAGGACTTTACAGCAACATTTTCACACACTTATGATGTAGAATATTTCAGAGTATAACATCACTTACATCAAAACATCCCTAGTAGTTCTACTGCATTAATTAACAGATACCCAGAAGAAAAAGGATTTTTTGTTTACCAACGCTGGCTTTGAGAAACTTATTCCCAATTCTTTGGTCTGTTCCAATAGCTCTTGCTACTTCTTCAACATCTGCTCCTGTAGCTTCACACAGAGCACTAATTGAATTAATGCTGCTGATTCTTTGGGCAAGGAAAGCATTAGCTGCCTGTAAACAAGAAACACAAAGAACTTGATTTTTCCAGAAACCAAGTTGCCCACAGACCAAAGGGAGTCACTACTGCAACTATTTAGTATCTAGGCAATTCTTGAGATACAAAATTGCAACATAAGTAGTTTGATACATAAATGCCAGCTAATAGGCTCTATGCAAAATAATGATTAACTTGCAGAGTTTCAAATCTTATATGATGGCAACCAGTTTCTGCAGCACTGGAAATTTACCCTTCATAATAAATAACACAGAAATAAAAGTGAGAAAAGGATTTAATGGAAAGTTGACATCATCTATTAACTCAACTGAGATAATTGGAAAAAATGAGTAACCCTTGACGTACATACTAGGTCCTCCCAACCTCATTTGTCTTTCCTAGCTGCATCACTCCACGTCAGTGAACTTTTGAGCTTTGCTTCACGTACACCCTTCGCTCATTGTGAATAGCAGTGAGTAGCACTAACCAGTTTAGAAAGTTCTGATGACCAGGTATTTGTTGTGAGTATTTTTTCTTTGGGCACCCAGTGCTCATAAACAGCACAAAGAGCACGAACAGCTTTCTGTCCCTCCGGAGAATCATCCCCACCGATAAGTACTCTGTCAGGGTTCTTCAAGTCCTTGATGGCTGTTCCTTCTGCGAGGAACTCTGGGTTAGACAGCACCTACAGGCACAGAAATAAAGAAAACTGATAAAAGCCAAAAAGCAACAACCAGTCTTTAGATATACAACTCAAAGATAATGCTCACCTGCAAATCCAAGTTAGGCTTAGTGTTAGCATCAAATATTCGACGAATGCTCTCTGCAGCACGTACCGGAACTGTGCTTTTCTCAGTGACAATTTTATAACCATTTGAGTTTTGTACAATTCGCCTAGCACAGGCTTCGATGTATTTCAGATCAGCTGCTCTGCCTTTTCCCATGCCATAGGTCTTTGTTGGAGTGTTAACCTAGTTACAAATATATGGAGGGGAAAGAAATGTTAGAGATCTCTTAAGAGCTACTGATGAGGTGAAATTGGTAAGAATGACAGATATTTAGCAAGACCTATTGTGACAGGACAAGGAGCAATGGTTTTAAACTAAAGGAAGGTAGATTTAGACTGCATACAAAGAAGAATTTTTTTCTATGTTGAGGGTGGTGAAACACTGGAAGAGGTTGCCCAGGGAAGCAGTGGAGGCCCTATCCCTGGAAACATTTAAAGTTAGGTTGGGTGAGGATCTGAGTTGCCTGGTCTATTTGAAGATGTCCCTGCTCCTGCAGAGGGGTTGAATGACATGACCTGTAAAGGTCTCTTCCAACCCAAGCCATTCTATGATTCTGTGATTCTATCTTTCCGCCTCCCTAAGTTCCACTTGCTCCCACCCCAGAGTTATTCTAGCTACCCTATCAGATGTACAGCTATTAACTTACTCAATTATCCATTTTGTCCTCTAAAGAAAGCCCATTAGCCTCTATTCCAAGAGAACTTAAATAAGAACAATTCATAATAGCTCTGCAAGCTCTAGCGAAACTTAATCCTTATTCTGTAAACACCAGTAACTTCTTCATGATTACACCCAGCCACCTTTTGTTTCCTGTCCCACATGAAGAGTGTGAAAATTCACATTATAAGGATCTTCAGCTAGTAAGGCAGTTACAGTTTAAACCCACTTTATAGTGAAACCTAAGCATAGAGATGCTGAAAAATGCTGTACTGAAGTACACAAAAGGCAACATGAGGGAAAACATAATTTTGATTAAGACAAAGGGCCCTTTTCACTACAAGCTGAAATGAATGTTTTAAGCTAGGGACAGGTGGAAATGTATGGGCTGTATTAGTGGCAGTCATCCAGCCAAATACAATTTATTTCAAATATAATGAATGGGGAAAAACACTACCAGAAAGTGCTCTGTACTGAAGTGCTCTAACAAAGAGGAGCTCTCAAAAAAGGAGGACGTAAGTTACAAAAATAACTCAACTGTGGCCTACCAAGATGAATAGCAATCAGTCTTTTGGATTCTGCACTAAGAACAACCTTATAGATTTAAAAGGTCATACTGTTTATGTTTGACTGGATATTCTTCTTAGCAGTGCCAATAGCTTAGAAATATTAAAGCCAGAAAACAAAGCCAGTCCCTCTTCCATTAATACACTTTTTTTTAAAAAAGCTTCTAGAAATAACTCACCTTTATAACCCAATAATCACTATATGATTTTACATCCCTTTCTAGGAACCCTATCAACATTAAATTTCCATGGATTTCAGGAGTACGGCCACAATGACAGATCTACACTATTTTCTGCTCCAAGACCTCATACATCTAACCAAGCCAAACATCAACAATACCTTTTCAACTTGGAGCCTGTTCATTTGTCAAATGTTCTACTGGCTATAAGAAACAGACAAAAAGAAAATAAAAAGCTTACTTAACACTTTTCTGACAGTACACAGAAAGTCAATGAGAAAACTGACACTGACATGGCAGTGTTAACTGCATCTACGTGACAGAAGAAAGGTCTCTTGCTAACATAAGAGCAGAATAATGATTTGATAAGAAAAAACCAAAACAAAACACCAACACACTAACCACCTCCCCCTTCCCCCAAACTTACAGATATGAATACAAGATCAGCTTCTCTAATGGCATCATCAATACTGGTGGAAAAGAAGAGGTTTCTTCCTCGACATGATTCTACCACTTCTTTTAACCCTGGCTGAAAAAGCAAAAAAAAAAAGTAAAGTTTAATGCAATTAGAAGAACAGTAAAATGCATGACCAAACAAACAGCATACAATATCAGATGCAGACTGTTTGGGTTTTTTACGTTTAGTATGTAAAACTGCAGGAGCTTTATTTTACATCTGACTGAAGACAGGGTACACTGAGGAAAAAAAAACCCAACAAAAAACCAAACCAACCCTTTCTTATTAAAAAAATACTCTAAATGCTGTCTCAAAATGTTCAGCCACACTTAATTGTTATTTGCACAACCAGATTTTAGGCTCCAGTTATTCCCATGCTCAGTTCTATCACCATAAGGAACAATTAAATAAATACCTGCAGATACTTGTGATGACAAGCAGATTCAAGAAGCGAAGTCTCACAATATTCCCCAGGCTACAAACAAACAAGGTGGTCCCAACTCTCCTTCTCCCTCAGCTACACATTCCATAATCTCCACAACATCAAATCTAATACTGATTCATAGCATAACAGAACACCCCGAGCCGGAAGGGACCCACAAGGATCATTGAGTCCAACTCCTGTCCCTGCACAAGACAACACCAACATTCACATCATGTATCTGAGGGTGTTGTGCAAATGCTTTTTGAATATTGTCAGGCTTGGCACCATGACTGCTTCCATGGGGAGCCTGTTCCAGGGCTCCACCACCCTCTGAGTGAAGAGCCTTTTCCTAATATCCAAATGCAACCTTCCCTGGCACATCTTCCTGACATCTCATCAGGTCCTGTCATTTGTCACCAGAGTGAAGAGATCAGCACCTGCTCCTCTTCATCCCCTTGTGAGAGGAAGGAGTAAACTGTGATGAGGTCCCTCCTCAGTCTCTTCTCCAGGCTGAAAAGACCAACCAAATGACTTCAGCCACCCCTCATACAGCTTTCACCCTAAACCCTTCACCAAATTCATGTCCCTCCTCGGGACACTCTCCATTAGTTTCATATCCTTTTTATACTGTGCTGCCTAAAACCGCACACACTACTACATACAGTACTCAGATTCAGCACAAAAAAAACCCCACAAAGAAGTCTTCCACCAAACTAGCAAGCCCAGATCAAATTAAAGAAAAGCAGCAGAGACACACAGGAGGTAAAGAACACTCTTTTTGGCAACAACCTATGTTTGGACCAGATTAAACTTAATGGCACCACACCCATAGTGTGGAAGAAGCACAAATACAATTCGATGAGATTCTTTCGAGAAACAGACACAATGCCAGAACTCTTCCCCTTCCTTTAGCATCTCCGCTCAGACAAGAGGAACAGGAGGCCACGTGTACATGAGCAATCCTCCATGTTAGAATGGTCAACAAAGTCCGTTAACTAAGATTTAGTTTTCATAGACAAAAGTAGTCTTTATTTTTTATTTGAAAAACAGTCACATGCTATAACCCAGCAGTCACATCTCCAATCTGAGAAACGCCCATCGTGACATGAGCTACCTAAGTGCCAGAAGGGCAAAGGTTCACTGAAGGGAGAGAAAGGAAAACAACGCAGAAGCTTTCTTATGCAAGACATTTTTGCTGTCTCACTTTCTACTAAATACCTGCTTAAAAGGAAAACAAAGGTCAGCACAGAGAGAAAAAAAAAGCCTTATAATCCATCAAATGTTCCAACTATGGTCTTATTAGGCTGTATACAGAAAGGAAGCCCACCAGACAGTTTCTGGATCTGTGAAACAAAAATACAAAACAAAGAAAAAAAAGAAAAAACAGTATTCAATGACTCAATTTTTGTCTGAAGTAACTCTTGGCTGGTTTCGTGCATTCTTTGTAAGCAAAAGACACCATTCCAGGAAACAGATGTTGCGGTATGGTTTTTTTTTAAAAAAAAAACACACGCCAAGACTAGCTCTACTTTAACTTATTCAGTCTAAGTGTTAATAAAAAAGCCCAAAACACTTGCTTTCACGATCTTGATTCAGGTCTCACCTGCCAATCTGAGTATTATACACATATTTCTTTGAATAGGTATGGCAAAGGAGGTCTGTTCATCTTTGTTTAAGAGGTCACAGTATAAGTTTGGTTTTAAGAGGAAAGATCTATATTTGTGCTACAGCACAGACAGGATTCAGAAAACCTCTGACAGCAAAAAAGCAAGGCAGTGAGCCTTGTCTTTGGGAGCAGAGACTCCCATTAAAGAACTCGAACCTATAAAAACTATATCTCGGGAAGGAAAGAAGACTTCAAGGGTAAAACAGTGAAAAATACCAAGACACGTAAACCAGAAAAATGCTTTGTATTTTCAAATTAAAGCCCTTCTGTAATGAAGGAGCAACAGTGTGATGGTCTAAAAAAATATTTTAGTCCAGCCCAGGCCAGACTGGAGGGAGGCTTACGGTACAAGTGAACGAGGAACATGACTGTCCCCATCTTACAACAAGGCTAAGATGGGCAGCACAGACTGGATTTTGGCAGTACTGAGGATGGGAATAAAGCTTCTCACACAGCGTTACGCATTCTTATTGTGCTACAACACAGATGGTATCTATAACTGAGCAAGAGGACTATGTTAAACTGGGTCCCTAAAGAAAGTCAGCACGCTTTAGTGTATTTCACTAGATACAAAATATCTTTTTTCCTTACATAGATGATTCTTAAATAACTTAATACGCCTAGTGCAGGTAGGTATTTAGAAAAAAAAGCTTAACGAGCAGTAGCGACAAGCAGCTTTACCAAAACACTCTTTTTGAAGGACATCACCGCTTTATGAAGCCTCAGAAGAGGCTCATGTGGAAGCGCCATGTGGTGGGAGGGAAGCGGATGGAACACTGGTTGGAGGCAGAGGAACAAGGAGAAGCGTTTACCTCGTAGATCGGCAGCGTATCCGAATTCCAGGCGTTGATTCTGGCCTCGTTGACATCCACGACGGTAACTTGGATATTGGGGCACATCTGAGCGATGACACTACAGGTCGGGCCGCCGACATAACCCGCGCCGATGCAGCAAATCTTCTTAATTTCAAACATGATTGCTGGGGGGGGAGGAGAAAGGGGTTAGAAATGGAAACAATGAACGCGATTCAGGGAAACAAAAGACAATCAATGCTCGGAGATTTTATCGCGCTGCCACCGAGAGAAACGGTTTCTTCCAGCCGATCTCCCCAGAGGAGCCGCCACCCACGGAGGAAGCGTCGCTTCGAAGCCCCCGAGCGCCAATCCCCGCGTCTCGAGCCGCGGACGGCGAGGGAACGGCGGCCTCCGGGAGGGGAGCGGCCCGGGCACTCACCGTGGGCCCGCCCCGCGGACGGCGCTGCGACGGGGATGCCGGGCGAGCTGCTGCGGCCGCGGCGGGGATGTAGGGCGAGTTCCAGGGGCCACGGCGACGCGCTCTTCACGGCACCAGCCGCTTCAAGGGGCGCCGCGGTGCCGCGCCCGCCGCCTCATCCCGAGGGCGCCCCGGGGGCGGGGGGAGAGCGCGCGCCCCGCCCTCCGCCCCGACGGCCAATGGGAGAAGAGAGCTCCCACCTCGCCCCGCCCACCGGGTTATGGACCAATGCACCCACCCACTGCACCGCTGGCCAATGGGAGCACAGAGTTCTGACATGGCCACGCCCGCTAATTTACGGGTAAATGGGGAGGAGCCTGCATTCCTCGCCGCGCCCCCCATGTCGTGGACCAATGCGCGCGGAGACTTCCCGCCTCGCCCCGCCCACCAGGTTACGGACCAATGAGAAGGACTCTGACCACCTAGACCCGCCCGCCCCGCGCAGCACCATGGGCCAATGGGAGCGAAGAGTTCGTCTTGACCCCGCCCACTGCGTTCTGGGCCAATGGGAGCGCAGTCTGTCCACCTCGCCCCGCCCCCTGCGGCGGTTCCGTCCCCATCTCAGGGGCCGCGAGGCGCCCGGGCGCGCCTGGGGTTGATCGGGGAACTGTTGGCCCACAGGATGGAGGAAGTGGGACACAGGTAAATCCGACGTGTCACTGGAAAAGGGACTTTCGTTCCTAACAGGAAAAGATTGCAAAATACCTCTCAAACAAAGCATTGCTCTCATCAGGTGTCGCGATACGCGTTTTCACCAACAAATTGTGTACAATCTGTAATTGGTTTTCATTATAATCGTAATTCATATTGATTCAAAGTTATTTGGTTTCAGATTGGACTTAATGATGGGACTCGCAATGGTTACTGAATTGTGGAATCACTAGGTTGGAAAAGACCTTGGAGATCATCAGCCCCAACTGCACCTGGCTGCTGCTGAATCCTGTCCCCAGGCACTAAATCCTGTCGCCAAGCACTGACGTGCCTCTGTCACACCGGGCTTGGCACGGGAGTACAGGCCACCTTCACTCAACTCAAAAAAGGACCACGTACCTTACATGGGTTCTAGAAATAGAATGGGGTGGGTTGGAAGGGACCATGAGGACCATTCCATTCCAAACGCTCTGCCACCTCGCACTAGACCAGGCTGCTCAAACCCCATCCAACCTGGCCTTGAACACCTCCAGGGACGGGGCACCCACTGCTTCCCTGGGCAGCCAACGCCAGAGCTTCACCACCCTTGTGGTGAAGAATTTCTTCCTTATGTCTAGGAAGATGTTCCCCCTCCCAATTTAAAGCCATTCTTCCTTATCCCATCACTGGTACAAAGTCCCTTTTCAGCTTCCATGTGTTGTTTTGGAGGTGTTTATACCTCATTCCCCCTCTTTATTTTTCAGAGGGGTTGCTTCCCCAGGGGCTGTCCCACAGCTGGTCCTGCTGCCTCTTTCTGGGAGAAGGGTCTAGGCTGTGACCTGCCCCCTGAGAGCCTTTGGAGATCCCCAGCCCATCTTAGCCCTAGGGACAGTGTTCGGGTGCCACTGGCAGGGTAAGGGGGTTCCTTCACTGAACTCTTCCCCTCTTCTCCCAATTCAGGGTGCTTTTTGTAAAAGAGATGAGTTCTGGTGGGCCAGTACACATGTGAGCCACCTTTGGTCCTTCTGCTAAGCTGACTGAAACATTCAATGTCCATTCTCTCTCCAGTACTGTAGTGCCTTCTCAACAAAGATTCATGGACAGGCAGCAGTAAAATGCTGTCTTTGAAGTCCAGATTGCAAACATTGGCAAGGAACTACAAGTTCACACTCCCTTGCCCTTGTGATCTGGGCTGTGCCCAGTGATCTCTTGCCTAGTTGCAATAAAGTTCTCAGATACCACTCTTGCCTTTTGTATGGATGTGATGCACTATTAGTACACTTCATCTGACCTGGGGAGTAGAAAGATTGTGAGAAGTCTGCCACCTTTTCTCAACTGCATTTGTATTTGCTTACTCTGCTCTTCATATAAATGTGTCTTTTTTGGTGCATTTGCAGTACTGCAGTCATTTTTGCTTTAAACAGAGTACAGTTTCTACTCTGAATATTGCCAAATTCAGTGGATAATACACATATGTCCTTGTTAACCATGCAAAGAAAGTATCGCCCTGTTCTTTCACAGCATTTCCATCCACAGAAACTGGAATCAGTGTATCTGTTTTATATTTTACTCTAGAGGGTCTGGTGTTTCCCTACAAGAGTCTTGTGCCTGTTTAAACAAATACATACTGTAACTCACTGGCCCTTTAGAAATGAGGCTGTAAAATATATGTGTTTCTACTGAAAAGGTGTACTGAGGTTTGCAAGTCTCTGTGTGGGATCCTAGCAGAGTCAGCATGAACTGCTTGGAGAAGGTGTGGGGTTCACTGTGTTTGTCCTGAAGTAAAAACAAGTAATGTCTTGTCTCGTTGCTGATTTGCACATATGTCTCAATTTTGAATACATCTTTTTTTCCAGGGAAGCCTGGGTGAAGGAAACAGTAGTGAGAGCTCAGTGAGCTTCTGAGTCAGTCTTATCTGTTCCCCTGTCTATCTCGGTAGGTCTCAGAATAGCCATAAATGCATATATATGTATACTTCATCTGATCCCTCTGTATGTGCTTGTTTCTCTTCTTGGCAAGGTAAATCTACCTCCTTTATGTGCTGCCCCAAGGATCTTGGTGGAACAAGAATGCTTAGTCGTGCACCTAACAAACAAGGAGTGTTTTTTTAAACACAGTAATGGTCACTGTGTGCAAGGACAACTCATAAGAAGGCGCTCCCTTGGCCCATTGCTGTATAAATGGGTCCTCAGCAGTTGGTTGAGGTCAACTGATACCTCCTGGTTATGGTGTTTGCTAAGAATGAGGACAGGAGCTTCAGAGCCACCTTCTGCTGGAGGCTCAGGCATAAGTCTCTCGTGAGAGTGCTGCATCTAGAGGGCTGTGAAGAGAGAGAGCTAACTGTCCACCTACAACTGTGCTAGTTTGCCAAGGAGACAGAAAGGGATATCTTTCAGGTCTGGTAATCGTGGCCCTTCCCTGGGAGAAGAAAGGTCTGGGTTATAGTCTATGATTTGAGAGCTGTTTCAAATTCTGAAGAGCCCTCAGAGCAGGCAGTGGATCCTGGTCTCTTTTCTCCTAGCAAAGGACCTACACTGTCACACCCCCTGCCTGGGATGTGGATCGTGAATTCTCTCTTGCAGAATGGCACAACTTCTCCAGAGAGGTTGATGAGGACTACTTTTATTTCTCTGTAGCCTACCCTCTGGTGATGAGGGCAATGCTGGCAGGGGGAAATGCAGGGCTCAAATGCACTGCAATGACAAGGGCAGGGAGCTGGAGTCTTCCCTCTTGTTACGGCATAAATTCTGAATTACAGGGTGGGGCTTTCTTTGTTTTACCATTCGGGTAAACCCATTGTTTACCAGGACATATTACTTTTTTACAGCATTGCACAGAGGAAATAAAACGTATGTAAGGCTTCAGGGCATACCATCAAGCCTCCTAAAGCAAGCTGCTTAGGAAACAAAACCCTGGACTGCTACAAAACATGTGAGCCCAGTCCACTGCTGGCCACAATTTTAAATAGAAGTGTGAATTCAGTTCCATTTTTTTGGAGGCTCAGTGTAGGTTTTTGCAGTGCAGGGCCAGTGATTTAAATAATGCAAGGAATGGGATTTCAGATGTTAAGTTTTGTGCACTGCAGCCTGGGTCAGAAGTCTTCCTATAGGGTTAATCTCAAGTGTTCATTTTTTTTCAGGTAAATTCCTAACCTGTCTTATTTTGGAATGAAAATTGAGAGCAGGACTGGTAGGACTGATGAGTCACTGACCCATTCATTCAGAATTTTTCATTTTAAAGATTCTCATTTACATAATAATTTAACTATAAGTAATCTGCACTTCCAAGAGCACTGCTCAATCACTTATCCTGCTAGGATATCATCTTTTCAGACCCTGATACAGAACAGTCTGAACTATAGTTCATGGAAACATCCATGTCCAAGAAAGCTGGTTATCACAATTCATAGAATCATAGAA
>WAAB01007663.1:40392-53945 GCA_013389865.1 Piaya cayana | reverse complement strand
CCAGAAAATAGGCATATAATGCATATCAGCTCCTGGTTGGGTGACTGGTGCTGTCAGGACCAGCTGGTTTTGATGTTTTGGCAATGGGGCATTTTTCAATGACTATAGCCTGTTAGGGACGGGTGGAGAAAAAGTCTGACAAGGAGTGACTGAGAGAGCTGGGGTTGTTTAGCCTGGAGAATAGGAAGCTGAGGGGAGACTTTATTGCTCTCTACAACTACCTGAGGGGAGGTTGTAGAGGGGAGGTAGCTGACCTCTTCTCCCAAGTGACAAGGGGACAGGACAAGAGGGAATGGCCTCAAGTTGCACCAGGGGAGGTTCAGGCTGGACATCAGAAAAATTTTTTTATGGAAAGGGTCATTGGACACTGGAACAGGCTGCCCAGGGAGGTGGTTGAGTCACCTTCACTGGAGGTGTTTAAAAGATGGGTGGATGAGGTGCTAAGAGACATGGTTTAGTGATTGATGTGATGAAGGACGCAGAGAGGGCAGAGTAGCTGAATACCCTTTTTTTCTCTGGCCTTCACAGCTTAGGCCAGCCCTCAGGAATCTCAGACCCTGGAGAAAGAAACAGTCTGGAGAAAAGAAAGCTGTCCCTTAATCGACAAAGATAAGGCTAGAGATCATCTAGGCAAACTGGACATTCACAAGTCATTGACTAACGTGCCCAGTGGTATCTTGGGGTGCATCAAGAAGAGTGTAGCAAGCAGGTCAACAGAGGTTATCCTTCCCTTCTAGTCTGCCCTAGTGAGGCTGCATCTAGAGTACTGTGTCCAGTTCTAGGCTCCACAGCTCAAGAAAGACAAGGAAGTAGAGAGTCCAGCAGTGGTCACAAAGATGATTGGGGGAACTGGAGCATCTCTTTTATGAGGAGAGGCTGATTGAACTCGGTCTGTTTAGTCTGGAAAAGAGAAGAATGAGAGATCTTATCAGTGCTTATAAATATCTAAAGCACAAGTGTCCAAAGGATGGGGCCAGACTCTTCTCAATGGTGCCTAGCAACAGGACAAGAGGCAACAGGTAGAAACTGAAGCACAGGAAGTTCTACCTCAACATAAGGAAAAACTTCTCTACTGTGAAGGTGACGGAGCACTGGAACAGGCTGCCCAGAGACATTGTGGAGTCTCCTTCTCTGGAGATATTCAAAACCCACCTGGACACATTCCTGTGCACTCTGCTGCAGGTGAACCTGCCTTAGCAGGGAGGTTGGACTAGGTGATCTCCAGTGGTCTCTTCCAACCCCTGTCATTCTGTGAGGCTGTGATTCTGTAGTTCAGGGTCACTTATAGAATCATAGAATTGTTTGAGTTGGAAGGACCTTAAAGATCATCTAGTTCCAATCCCCCTGCCATGGGCAGGGTCGTGTCCCACTAAATCAGGCTGCCCAAGGCCCCATCCAGACTGGCCTTGAACACCTCCAGGGATGGGACATGCACAGCTTCCCTGAGCAACCTGTGCCAGTGCCTCACCACTCTCACAGTGGATAATTTTTTCTTTACGTCTAGTCCAAATCTGCCCCTCTCCAGTTTATACCCACTACCCCTAGTCCTATCACTACAAGCCTTTGTAAACTGTCATTCCCTGGCTTTATTGTAGGCCCATTCAGGTTCTGGAAGGTCTCAATAAGGTCTCCTCAGAGCCTTCTCTTCTCCAGGCTCAACTCCAACTCTCTCAGCCTCTCTGAGAGAGTTTAAAGTTTTAAACTATAAAACTTTATAGTTTTTAAAGGCATGCATACATAGACAGATGGTGAATGTTTGATTAATTTGAAATAATTCTTATAGTCCACATCTATGGAAACTTCATTTCAGCTTCATGCGCGCATTTGAAGAGTCATCAATGTTGAGAAAGCCTAGTTACATTTGAATGAAATCAGAGTCAGAAACTAATGACCTCTGAATAAACCATTAAATTAAAAATTGCTTTTATGTGGATCTGTCAGTACTTATAAATCAGGTTGTATTAAATTGAGCAATGTATTGTATTTTGTGATACTAATTTAAGGCAGGTTGTCCTGTGATAGAATAAACCAAGTTTGCTGCACACACAACTGTCCTTGAATACAAAATTCAGCATGTTGTCCAGTCAATTTATTACTCACTATGAACAGTGCAGGATAAACTTGTAGCCTGATATTAATAAATCAATCCCAGCACACCTGAAAATGGCAAACACACTTAGAAAAGCTTTATTTTCTTTACAGACAATTTACCAGCAGGATAAAAACACTGTATTTATCAAACCGTTGACAGGCAATGGTTGAACTAGCTCCTGTGTTCATAGTGATCACTTAACTGCCACAGTATTGCAAGATTTTGGATTTAATCTCCTTCAGCCGGCATATGATAAATTGTAAATCTGTCACAAAAAAAATGTGCAGTCATAAAGCATCTTAAAGCAGGGACATGTACCACAGTAAGTGGATTAGGTTTTTACATACCAAGAACAAAAGGGATTCAAAATCTCCAAATTAAATCTGTTTGAAAAACAAGCTCAAATGAAGCCAACACTTTTTATCTAGTAAAGATGTAAATGGCTGTTCACCTTGCAAGAGTTCAAGGTAGTGTTACCAGCATAAGGATAAGGCCCAGTCCTGCACACCTTCAATCACTTAAATAGTCCTGGTAAAATTAAGCATGTTTACATCAGGTGATGCAAATACTACCATGGTTTTGCAAGCCTGCAGCACCCTGTCCCCAGCACAGGACTTTATGTTTACAGCTTGGGCTGGCAAGTGAACACATTGTAGCTTGTACATAATCTCAAAGCACAGTAAACTATTAATGGTAGGTACATGGGTTTGACCCTTATTTTCCTGGAAGATTGTATCTGAAGAGCTTCAGTACCCAAAAATTACATCTTCTTCTCCCTTTAAAGCCTGTGCCAGCAGAAATTTGTAGAATAGATCTAGTTAGACTTTCCTAGAAAACCTGTGGTTCAGACTAATGATCTCACAGTTAATCCTCCTCTCCACAACCTCCCTTCTTTCCTTTTGTGTTGGTCCTACATAGCTGTTGTAATTATTACCTACCTGCAATGAGGGGGGAAGGCTTTTGCCCCCTTGCTCTGTTCTAGGTAAGTCCACAGATAGTCTCTGGGATGTTACTGTCTTACATGTTTGCAGAATTTGTAACATCATTTTGATAGCGATGAGGGCTGAAAGTTTGTGAGTCTTGAAGTCACAATTTTAAGATGCATAAGTCTAAATAGGGAAGCTGTGCTTGGTCAGAATTACTGCAGGAAGTAAGAGGTAACTGCAGTGTAGGAAATGGCTTAGGTGGTTGGATTCAGATACTTCCAACTGCACCTGAAACCTTGGACTCAATTTATGTATATTCTGGCTGCACTGACCAGAGGTGCCTATCCAGTACAAAATACTGGGCACAAGGACTTTCACCCATCTGAATCTAAACTTCAAGATACCTCTGCCATTTTCTGTAGGGCATGTGTAGGGCTTCATGACTATTTTTTGTCATAGCTACTATTTTTATTCCAGCCATCCCCCCATCCTTGTTTTTTGTTGCTCATGTCGATCTGCTCCTCTGTGGAGTCGGCAGACAAGGGACAGTGGTGTCCCTCTTCCATGCTGAGACAGAAATCCTTGTTCCTGATCACACTCCAGAGAAGTGCATTCACATTCAAGCACGAAAGAATGGGATAAGGAAGGAGAGTCTTCTCTCAAAGCTCAGACTGTGACTGCTTTAACCAAGATCTGAAAAGTAGAAAGGGAGACAGCCTGACCAGTGGGTTTGCACTTGGATACTGTAGCAGCTACGTGGCATCTGTCAGCTGCCAGTTCATGCAGCAAAGACTTCTCCCAGGGAAGACCATTGTGATTAAAGTTGGAAAGTGGAACTTGGAATGTCCCTCATGTGAAAAAGACAACACTGTTTAAAATTAAAAAGAAAAAAACACAACCAACCCAACAACAGAACCATTTTGCCATGAAAGATGTTGCTTTTGTGAAAGTTTTTTCACNCACTGTTTAAAATTAAAAAGAAAAGCCACAACCAACCCAACAACAGAACAATTTTGCCATGAAAAATGTTGCTTTTGTGAAAGTTTTTCGTGTAGCCTGTAATTTACTTATGCATTTGTGGGAAAGACCAACAAGATGCTTTTCATAGTAGGCTGTGTACAAATCTGCTTCCAGCCAAACCTACATGTCTTAAGAGTTGCAAGCCTATGTTTTGCTAAAATATGAGTCATTTTATCCTTCTCTCCATGAATTCTTAATTTATTTTTTTTCCTATTTTTGAAGTATGTCATCTGAAATGAGTTTCATGGTCATGAGTAAGAAACTCTGGTCTGATGACTTTGGTGGCAAAATTAATAACTCTGTATCTCATTTTATGAAAGAATGCAGCTGTTAGTATATTCTGTCTGCATGTAAAAGGCTCATAGCTAGTATTAATAGTCCATCAGTAGGGAGGAGGTAAGATGTACTGAATTTAGCAATATATATTTCCAAAAGGTGGATAGAAAAACACCCATTTTCAGGAATGCTTGGATGTCAGCAACTATAGGGTGTGTGTGTGGACAGGCAGGTGCAGGAGAAAGGAGCGTGTAGCTTTAACTATTCCTCTGTATCAGCTTCTGTGGTTCATGGAGTACAAAGGGAATGACTTGCATTATGTGTTTGCATGACCTGAAAGGTACTGCTTAAGTATTTAGTAGTCTTTGTATTTCATAGTTACAACTCTTTTGTTGTTTTGCCAGTGTTTCTGCTGGTCTTCCCAAGCACTGTAAGCCTACAGAAACATTTCAGAACTGTGGTTACCTTGGTTATCTGTACTCCTGGGAGAGCTGCCTTCCATTGGTTTTCAACAGCAGAAAAATCTGGAAACAGGTGGTATTTGACAAATGTTTAGAGACATTTAGGTAACAGAAATAGGACTTTTCAACTAGTTTCTCATTTAGGATTTCTTAACAAAATAGCTTACAGAAATTCAGAATAATTGAGTTTGAGTTTCTTGAACTAGCTGGCAGAGACCTGATGCAGGGATAGAAGCAGGCAGCAAGTCTCGGAGGGAGGAGAGACACTTAGTTTGCTTGGGGCTTGAGGGTATGACAGATCTCCCTCAGTTAGAACATGCACACCTCATATAAAACATGATGCCTTAGGCATTGTATAGCATTTGAAAATTAATCTTTGAAGAAATACTCTGGAAGGCAGCGATGTGTTGTTGGAGGGGTTTTTTTTGGGGGGGGCATTATTCAGCTAGCCATAACAACAAATTACCTGTGTAATTCTTCTCCGAGTTCTTAATACTTCAGCAGAATTGACGTTTCTCAGACTTTAATACAAAAAAAAAATACACACAAAATTATTTGGTTCAGTGTTTTCAGGTTGTCTACATCTTTATTCACCAATTTTTCCATTAACCATATCTGTCATGGTGAGAAGTGGTAAAATAGAGCCATTTGAACACTATTGGTAAAACCCAGGGAATCCTTCAGAGTGGTTCACCACCTTTCCTTTTCGGAGAACAGGGAAAACAAAGAAAAGAGAGGGAAACACTTAACACACCATGTGTCTGACATTTCCTTTCCCTGAAATGCCCTCTTTTTCACCCTCTTATATTACAGATGTTCACCAGCAGCCATATATAATCAATAGGTAGCTGTAGAAACAGTAAAGGAGTAGTTATCTGTTGGTCACCCACTGAGCATTGTGCTTTTCTTCTTTCCCTGAGTTGTAGAAGCTTCACCTCCCTCCTTTAAGGTCCAGTTTGTGCACAGAAGAGCCCCACCTGTGACCTCCCAACTCCATGTTCACCTGTGCTCACAGATCAGAGAAGCTGGATCATTAATTTTTCATATCCACAGAAACTGTCCAGCTCTGTTTTTCTTTGATGCTTCATTTTAAGGGTCAGAAGTGCAGGAACTCAACAGTTTATTTGGACCCTTCTCATGCCAGTAAGACAAGACTAATGTATCCTTGTGCATCGCTACAGCAATGGTCTTTCTTCCTGAGAGATGCTGAGAATTCATGCCTCAGCTCCACAGGGTACCCAGGATAACCTGGGGCATGTCTGTGGCGTATGAATGATCCAAACTGACATTTGCATTGGCAAGAACAATACATAATCTGACATTTGTGTATAGCGCGACTGTGTGATAAAGCAGTGGTTGCTGCTGCATTTTATGTGATCAGAATATTATCTCTGAATGCTGAGGGAGTGTTGGGGCTAATACACGTGGGTTTATGCATGTAGGACTCCATCAGAATGAAAATATATATAGTAAATGTATACTGCATGGCTGATCTTTCAATTATCTTGATTTTAACTTACAGTACAGGTTGGGAAGACTCTAGGTAGTTTAACAGAATGCTGTTGCAAAGACAGAGCTTCACCTTTAACGTAGCAACTGAAGAGTTAGTTCCTGAAGAAAAAGATACTGCTCATGAACTTGATATTAAACAGGCTCAGACATGTTGAGCAGCCTGATCTAGTGTGAGGTGTCCCTGCCCATGGCAGGGGGTCTTAAAACCGGATGATCTTTAAGGTCTCTTCCAACCCAAACCATTCTATGATTCTGTGTTGCAGACTGGGAAAGTCTTGACTTGTTTTACAAATTAATGCAGACTAGTCCTTCTTGGCAATGTTTTGATGTCATATCCCAATTTATAAAAAATATATCAAACCTTTTACCAGTATGCATTGATTTTACATGTAAGTATATGTGAGGCCATGAAGGTGCACACTGCTGCACGTTCCACATATTAAACAGCAGTTAATTAAATGGAGAAAGTGAAGCCACCCTCATGGATTATTTTCCTTCTGTGTCTTAGCACTTCCCCTGTTGAGGTAGAGAATAGCTATGGACAAGAACTAGAGCTGCCCATTACAAACAGTGTTAATTTTCATTTCAGCTGCTCTTAACTGATTTTACTTCAAGGACATACATATGAGTTGTAAATGAAAATCAATTACATAGTTGAGAAATGGACTGTCAGAAAGCAGTTTATAAGTAGATTTCTTTAAATGCTGCAAGAAAAATGGTTAGTTTGTATGGAGCATGTTAGAGGAAAGGAGGAAGTACAGCTGATACACTATAGTGTGGTCTTCTTCTTTACTGACCTAAGAGCAATTCTGTTATGCACTTCAGATGCATCGTTAGATATAACTAGTTGACTCCAGGCAGTCTTGGACAGTCTATGCATATATGCTTGGGGGAGAACTGTCCAACATTTATGATTTGGTTTGGTTTGGTTTTATGAGAGAATGACTACAAACTTCATTTGTTTCATGGTAACTAGATTTGGTGGCGTGGTGGTTTGGCTGCACTGTGCTCACGCTCGGCAGATTCCAAGATCCTCCATGTGCTTGGATTAACGGGCCTAAGTCACCCAGTTGGATAGTCATCTGCACTTACTTAAATGAGGATCTGCGAGCATCTAGAGACTCCATGTGATACTGGCTCAGTTCCTTACCAAAGCACGTAGCGAACCTCTAAACATCTGAACAGGTCCTACCACCAGCATCCAAAGTGGCATCAGTACAGGCAGAAAGCTTACAACTGCGTTCCTCTCTTAAATAACATCAGTAAAGAGCCACTTCCCCTGTGCTATCCTGTCCAGACTTGACCCTGACCTTACAAACTGCTTTTATTATCAGTGCTTAAGGGGTGACATTACTGGGTCAGGCTACCAACAGTCTGAAAGCTTCTTTCCAAGTTCATGCGACCAAGTGAAGGTAAACATCCATACATTCAAACACTTATCCTGTCTTTACGGACACTTCTTATGAAACAAACTGGGGACAGATGTGCTACTAAGCCACATCTGACAAGCGGTACAGCACAGACATCAGGTCATGGTCCAACAGTGGTCACTAGCTGGTACTATAGGGGTGAGCTTATTTTCATCTTTGCTGTTAAGCAATAAATTTTTCAGGGAGAATTTCCAGTTAAGCTTAACGGGTTTTGTTCTTTGGTAATACTGGCAAGACAAAAAAGCTTTATAAAAATGTAATAACCCTCTGCATCTCTTATGCAGTGCACAGTTTACTTTGAAGCTCTAGAAGAGCAATCAGTAACTTCTCTGGATGGCCGTCAACCCTGTGTGGCTGCTGTGCTACAGCCCACACTTGTGAGGTCAAAAATGAGGGCAGGGAGTGAATTTATCTAAATTAAAAAAAAAAAAGAATAAAAAAGAAAATAATTATTAATAACCTCTTAAGATTTTCACAGGCATGACCTGCCACTTCACTATCTCTGTTCAGGGCATTTTCCCTGTCTGTTTTAACCAAATAGAAACCATCTTGAACAGACAATATCTTTTATCCAATCTTCACCTCAACTTCAGACATTAAAGAGATACTGAGGGAGTTGGTTAGAAAGGAGAGAAGGGAACCTTATTCTCCTGGGTTTCAGGTGGTTTTCCAATGAAATACTCTACACTGATGACTGTTTTCATTAGCTGTGTATTTTTGTTTTGCTCTTTGTTGCCTTCCAAAAGTTTGAATTGTTTGCTTTTGGGATTTTGTCTTTTATGAAAATAACCAAGCTTCCAAATGCAGTTTGTCAAGCTTGCCAAGTTACTAGACATGCAGGCTGCCAGCAGAGTTTTGCTTCTCACATTGCTTGTAAGTAGATCAGTAATGTGGAAGCTTTGAGCTTTCCAAGGTCCTCAGCTCCTTTATTTTGCTCAGAAAAGGTGTGGCGGTGAAATATGGAAGAGAAAGATTTTTTTTTCTTTCCTTTTTATTGCCTTCCCACAGGGACAGCAGCATAGTGCATGAGCACCTCTAAGGGCACATCTTTGAGGGTGCAGGTAGTTAAGTGCCCTGGATGGGTGAAATCCCTTTTAACTGGACAAGAGTCAGTCTGGCCATATGGGAAAGGAAAGCCCACGTTCTCATGACAGTTAAGGCTGCATGAGTATTGGAACTAGACTGTTACAAAGTTGTTTAGATTCAGCTGTTGTGTTTGCATTGTACCTATTACTTTTGGGGGCAATGATTCTTTTTTTTTTCCATTACTGTTCTGAGAACTTTATGGCCTTGTCTTGGATTGTTCTTAAGTAATTCCTAGCAAAATACATGCGTCAAACCAGCTGGTTAATCTGTTCAATGTGACTGTTCCTGATGTGCTTCTTACAGCAGCAGAGCACAAGACCAGCAAGTAACACAGATGAAAAATCTCAAAAGGGCAGAAGCAACAAGATTTTGAACTCTCAAAACATTATAGCATGTTGGGGATTTTTTTTTTGCTTGTTGTTGTTGTGGTCTACCTGTTGCTTTGATTGTAGTGGCCCTAGTCCCTAAAGCCACATTGTATGGCTTGTTCAGTCGTTATTTTTCTTCTGTTGCCAGGAGAGACTTCCTGCAGCGCTTCCTTATCAAGGCAGTGGATGCTTCATGACAAGTATCTGTTTACGCCCTGCAAAAAATAAACACAAATAATAAAGAACAAAACAAAACCTGGTCAGCACCTGTGATCTGTGGGAGAGAACTTCTTTAAATGCTTATGATGGTTTGTGGGTTAACAAACCCATCCATAACACAAAAACAAACGGCAGTTGCCAGTGGTGATTTCCCTTGTGTTGAACACAAGCTGAGCAGGCACAGGTACGTTATAGATGTCTTGCACTTGCTCGTCTAATGCACAGGCGACACAGTGCACATTTGCTAATATGCGGGGAGTTTCCTCTCAGGGTCACTCCTCACAGGAGCACTGTGTGCTCAGAGGTCTGTGCTGTGGCTCTCTGCAACAGGTGTTGGCTGTAGCTGTGTTTGGAAGGAGGTCATGTCACCCTGAAACCTGGGTTTAGCTCGTTTATTATAGGGACATTTGTCAACTGCTACAGATCATTTCAGACTGCTTTGGCATTCTCAGGGGATGGGGTTGCAAATGTAGTTCATGAAAAATATATTAAACCGATCAAGCACAACATGAAGATTTAGCTAGAATGTCTTATGTATTACATCTATAAACTCCACCCAAATGGAAAAAGGAACTGACTTAGTGACTCATCATTTCATGTATCATATCACCCATTAGATAACAGCATTTTCTGAAGCACAGGAACATGTCAGATTATTTTGATGTCTTCTGCAGCATGCAGCATAGATTTGTTTTCTCCTTTTCCCCATCCCCTCCCTCCAACTTTGCCTCTGTCTCTCTCTCTTTTCCAATTTATCTGGATTAAACAAGTCTCTGATTATACTTTATGCCACTGCAAATAAAGTCATTTTCAGAAACAGATGTCGAAAGACCCCAGTGAAATAATCCTGGAGGCAGATGCAGTCTTCCATAAGCTGCCAAGCGCATGGTGCAATCAAAGTGATGAAACAAAATGGAACAGGCTGCAGAAAAAGTAATTAAATTATAGTTCCATTGTAGAAGCACATTTTAAAATTACTGAGATTCAGAGACCATAATGCTGGTATTATAGTTGAAAGAATACTTGCCATGGGTCATGAGCATTTTTTTTACAGTTATTAATCATGCTTGACTGGAAAGACATGTGTAACCTACAACAAGCGGTGGCTGTAGTTGTGCCAAAGGAAGCTTTTGTTCTCTGAAAAGAATTGTATCAAAGGCCAGTGTGTCTTGTTATTACGTGTGCAATAGCAAAGTGCAGAATATGAAACGGGGCTTTTCAGTTTTCAGTACAGAGTGCTGGAGGGGGAAGAAGAAAACAAGTATTGTATCTCTTTGAATACTATGTGACCTCATTTTTCTCTTACCAGGTTAACTTACTCATTGACTAATTAATGGTAAAAAAATCTCTAAAACATACTCCCTCTCCCTAACTGGAGAACAAGTCTTACAAGGAGCAGCTGAGGGAATTGGAGTTGTTTAGCCTTGAGAAGAGAAGGCTGAGGGGAAACCTTATTGCTCTCTACAACTACCTAAAAGGAGGTTGTAGAGAGGAGCGAGCTGGCCTCTTCTCCCAAGCGACAAGGGGGCAGGACAAGAGGGAATGGCCTCAAGCTCCACCAGGGGAGGTTCAGGCTGGACCTCATTAAAAATTTTTTACGGAAAGGGTCATTGGGCACTGGAACAGGCTGCCCAGAGAGGTGGTTGAGTCACCTTCCCTGAAGGTGTTTAAAAGATGGGTGAATGAGGTGCTGAGGAGCATGGTTTAGTGATTGATAGGAATAGTTGAACTCGATGATCCTCTGGATCTTTTCCCACCTAGTGATTCTGTGAAATATTACCAAAACTTTAGAGATGCTTTTCTTTCTCTTCTTTTTTTTTAATAGTAATGTATTCCTCAATATTTCTCTGGCTCTGCAATGAGTGAAAAGCTACTTTCTCTTGATCCTTACACTTTTTCCTTTTGTTAAACAAATGGACCGTTTTGTGTTCCCAAGGCGAAGTAAGGTGAGGTAAGGGCAGCATTAAATCCTTCGTTAGCCCAGGTCCTGGTTTTTTTTTCATAAAGATCATAGAACCAAATTCCACATCCAGTTATGTCTGTGAAACTACTTTAAAGGCAGTAGGGAACTGTATATGAGCGACAAAGCTACTGGAGTGACTGGAATAAAATTCAAGCAGATATCCCGTGTCTGCTTAAAACACTCTTTGGAGGCAGTTCCTCTCAAAGTGAGGGCTTTTTTAGTGACTGTGTTAGTTCATTGCCAGAGCCCCTTCTTCCCACTTTTCTCTCTTGTGATGCTCACTGTTAGCAGAGTGCATGTTGTGGCTGGCTGTGGGCTGTTGAGTGACCAGTGTACATCTACTGACCCACCAGCTCCCACCCCTACTGGCAGCTCTTCACTGCTGGGATCAGACCAAAGCTTTTCCTGCAGTGGAACCATGACTTTGTGCCTCTAGTTAGGCTGTGACTCCATGAAACTTGTGGGGGGGACTGGAAACACTGGACACCCCTGTATCTCTTTGAAATTTTGAAACTGGTCAAGGAACTTATAGATTCATGTATGTATATAAGTAGCTATGTATGCATGTATTTGTTAGGAAAAGGACTGAAGAATAAAATAAAAGTACAGATACATCATGTAGCAGTTTCAGTTCAGTGGCTTTGTCAACCAAATGAGTTGTTTATGCAAAATTGGGCACTTTGCTTTGTAAAATCTGCACAGAAGTAGCAAATGGACAGCTTTGGCAATGCTTTTTCTCCCAATGCAGAAGAAAGATACATTGATTATTTTACACCTAGCACTTCGAAGTCATTAATAAACTGTTTGATTTTTCTTCACTTTTGAATACTTCATCAATTAGACTTCTCTTTGTGTTTTAAAGATTCTCCTGGTTTAAATCAGTGACAAAAATATTGATTTAAGTGTCTTAAATCTTAGTATGTGTTTGGTTCTCTAGTCTGAATATTGACTGTCCATAAAAGAGTCATTTTTTATGGGCTGGTTCTTCGGTTTGTCATTGTTGGTTTGGGGTTTTGTTGTTGTTGTGATTTGGGGTTGGGTTTTTTGTTTTTTCTTTTTTTTTAAATGTAGTTTCAAATGAAACTCTGGGAACTTACAGGATTTTATACCCAGTGCATAATCACAGTTGAATTCTTGTAATGTTCCAAGTTTTGACTAATAACCAGTGATGAAGAGCTTAACTATTCATCTTGTGAGCATGACTTTAGATGATAACAATTCCAGCAACCTGGCAGGAAATTGCAACCATGCTTTTTGTTTACCCTTTTATCTCCATGAATGATGGAGTCTTCACAGGGCTCAGTCATAGTGGCAGCTGTTACAGCTGTGATCCTATTGGACCAGTTTCTCATACAATTCCTAATCCATCCTTGCCTAAAACAAGCACGATTTTGGTGTCTCAAAAGGGAGCCCATGACTAACATTCCAGAGGCTGGTACTAATCCCTTGAGACAGAATGATAGGAGTTCATCCTCTTCCCTCTCTTAAATGCTATATGATATTTTTTAAAATGAGTATTTATTTTATTCATCTAGGGAGCCTGAATGGATTTTCAAATCACAGCCTTGTAAATAACCTAATTAAGATGATTACAAAAATGATACTTTTGCTTGTTGGTGTCAGAGACTCAATTATATAAATATATATTATTTTTCTCCTTAATAAGGTGAAATGTGATATATATTTAGCTTCTTTTCCCTAAAAAGAAACCATATTTTATACTGGATTGAGTGAATCAACTGACTTATATTTATGAAACCAGATATGTCTACAAAATATTTACTTTAGATATAGGTTAGACAAATCATGGAATTATAGAATGACTAGGTTGGAAGACATCTTTGAGATCATCAAGCCCAACCACACCTGTCCACTACTAAATTATACCCCTAAGCACTACATCTGCCAGTCATTTAAACACCTCCAGGGATGGTGATTCAATCACCTCCCTGGACAGCCTGTTCCAGTGCCCAATGACCCTTTCAGTGAAGAATTTT
Source organism: Piaya cayana (assembly GCA_013389865.1). NCBI lineage: Eukaryota > Metazoa > Chordata > Aves > Cuculiformes > Coccyzidae > Piaya > Piaya cayana. The sequence continues at coordinate 40,595 of WAAB01007663.1, read as the reverse complement.
CTCCTAATGTCTAGCCTAAATCTCCCCTGGCTGAGCTTGAGGCCATTCCCTCTTGTCCTGTCCCCTGTCACTTGGGAGAAGAGGCCAGCACCCTTCTCCCTACAACCTCCTTTTAGGTAGTTATAGAGAGCAATGAGGTCTCCCTCTTTTCCAGGCTAAACAACCCCAGCTCTCTCAGCCTTTCCTCATAAGGCCTGTTCTCT
>WAAB01007663.1:18817-38201 GCA_013389865.1 Piaya cayana | reverse complement strand
CAAGCACAACAACCTGGAAAGATATCTTTTAGAAAAGAATCACTGTTTTTTTCCACAGCCTGAAAATTACTTACTACCCACAAAATCCCATATCTGTTTGGATATGGCTGAAGACCATTGTGCAGCTTTTCTAGATGTCCTGAGACTTGATTTCCAGGCATTTGGTAGCATTTATTACCTTTTGACATGAGTTATTTTCTGAAAGGATAACTTTCTATGTTTTTGCAAAGTGTGTAGCTGTATGTTTGCATACAACATAATTGATACTAATTTCTATTAGATAAGTAGTTCATAACTGAAAATTAGAAATATATAATTGATATGAGAAATAGTTTTGTGAACAAAGAGATGATAGTCTTTATTGTGCTTCTGTGAGTTTTCCTCCTGTAATAAATTCATAATGCCGTATTGATTACGCAGAAGGCTCTACAGAAAATGTTAGAAGAGTCAATGAATACGTTGCTGTTCATTNCATACACTTGGCGTCACTCCCACAATAAGTCTAATCTTTTGCTGTTCTCTTCAAACATTATTTCTTCTAAATATGACATCTTCTAAATATGACATAATGTCATCTAATCATCTTCAGCAAAATAGACCAAAACATATTAGTCATACAGAGTAAGAATATTTCTAGTTTTAGGGAGCATACAAAGACAGCTTCTCCTATAGATAGGATACAAAAAGCTAGTACCACTTGTCATAGTTCTTACAGTTACGTTCAAGAAGCAGCATTCCTGGTGTCTTGCCACTTCTGATATTTGCTATTGCCTTTAAAAGTTGTTCTGTTATTTTTTCAGTCTGTTACTTCCTTATCAGTTTCACATCTTTGGTAAATCTGCTACTTCCAGATATCTGTAGTAACTACGGAGCTTAGCATATCAGAGATATAGAGATTTTTACTGTAATTAATAAAAGATGGCTTGCTAAGGTATGTCACTGTCTTTTGTCAGTAGCTGTTAAATTGTGGAATAATGTGCAGCTCCTTAATCCCCTTTGAATGATATTTTACAACTTTTTGGTTAAAAGATATTTTGTGTATCTGTTTGTATATTCAACTGCTGCTTTTTCAGTGCCCTATATTTACTTTCATATTAGTTAATTGTTTTTAGATCTCTCTGATAATGTGCTTTATGAATTTCCTGAAGCCTTGTTCTCTCTAGTGTTTAAATTTCGTTCTTGAGCTTTTCCTTTATCTTATCTTATCTTTTTAGTGAAAACACATTTTACCAACTGACACACACACTTGCTTTGTTCTGCTAACACAAAGAATTAATTTTCTCATTTCTGGATTTTTGGATCCATCCCAACTATCAACTTACTTAAAATGGGCCATGATATGATGATTTAATGGAGCCAGGATCTGCAAATCTTGTTCACTTCACTAAAGAGTGAGAGATTATCATTGAATCTATTTTGGGATATAAATTATAAGGGTGTGAATAAAGTGTATAATCTCATTCCTTTGTGTACAGTTCTCTCTAGAGATGGCACTGGTAAAGTAGAAAGGTTAATACTGTATCTGCTTCCCTTTCTATTGTTTTTTAATCAGATTCTCCTGGTGAGGCTTCTGTATAAAACTGGAGTGCTTCAAAGCATGAATTCTCCTTTTCTAAATAGTTATTATTGGGAGAGAAATCCTTGGAAGAGTTATCATTGTTATTACTGTTATGTTATTGTGGGTATCCTGTGAGCCTTTTGTTCTCACAATGATATGGTTTAGTAACAGTAGACATCATCTTCCTTCAGTTGGCACAGAAACTGAAAAAGAGTATCTTTAGCAAATGTCCAGACTACTTCTTTTGCTTCAGCTGAGACCATAAGTAGCTGCTGATAATTATCAGTCTTCACTACTCCTAAAAGTAACTTCTTAATTAATTAATGATCCTAATTAATACCATGAGCTGGTTTTGCTTTTGATTCCCTTTGGGTTGGGGGGGAAGAGTTTGATTACGCTGCTTTGACATCCTTTGACATCCAGATATATTACTTTCAAGTCAAAAGTAGTAGAGGATCAAAGAACTTGAAAGCAAAGTAGTTATTTCTTCATTTGGTAGCATGAAGCACATCTGTGGCAGACAGCTTATTTTTAATCTTAAACCTTACATATATGGCTGAATATGTTAATTTCTATTGGTAATGTCATCAGTCCTTGTCCTGTAATAATTTTAAGTTCCTTTAAGTCTCTTTCTCTTTTCTGATATTCCATCCAGTTTAAATGAAAGACTAAAATCATGTGAGTAGCATAAATCTGTCCCTGAAGAATTATTCTCTGCTGAAGGCACAGGTCCTTTCTTCTCATCATGATACCTGGCAGTGTGCTTCTTCCAATTCCCTGCAGGTCTCCCTCTACATGGGGACTTCTGATCAAGAGAACTTAACTACAGCCTTTTCAGAGCTTCCCATGTCTCAGTTTTCTCCGTTCTTCTTTGTTCAGTCTTGCTACCTTTATTCTTTTTTTTCCTTTGTCATAACACTTTTTTAAGAGTTCTTGCTAAATAAACCAAACTCTGAACTATTTCTTCATAACATTGCTGTGTTACTGTCCAACTTCCAGTTCTTCATAGCTCATGATAATTCTCCTTCTTTGTGTTGAGGTTACTCTGCTCATGTCTTCATCTCCTTGTTCAGCCCCTGTCTCTCCCTCTCTCCATTCTTGTGGCTTGATCACCTGTTTAGCTACCAGTCCTTTGGGATGTTTCTGTGTATTATGCAAATGACTGATTTACTGTGTAAGAAACTGAATGTTCTTATTGCTCCCTTACAGAAGTTTTCTTTTTCTAAGCCTACAGATACATGAGAACTTTATGACTGAGTTTAAGTGTACTCATCTAAAATAGACATGGCTTCTGCTGAATGTTCCTGTAATTTCCCCCATTCTTTTTCCTTTGTTATATTTTATTTTTTCTTCCTGTGGAATGACTGGAATTTGTCCCTTTTAATTTTATTGGTAGATTCTTTCTTGCTTTTTACATAATTACCTCATTCTGTTGACAGTGATTAAGCACCATGATTAGGTTCAAGAGTTCCTTTCAAGGCTCAAGCCTGAAGAATGCTTTGCTAGGTGTTCTGACCAGTTTCTTCTTTCCTGGCACACTCAGATTTAACAACTATATGATAAAGATTTCACATGTCATAGCAGGCTCTCTCCTTGAATGTTTTCAGGCAGTTATTGATTCTTCCCACACTGTTCTCTGTATCAGCCACCTGAAGCTTCATCTCTTTCCCTGACTTTCTTATTCTCTCCTCTCTGCATCTGTTTCCTTTCCAGCAGACCTCTATGACTTTGCAGCTCTGTCCTATTCCATCCTGTGCACGATCTTTCTTCCTCCTCCCGCTCATTCCTCTGATCTTCCAGATGAGTAGCTTTCTTGGCAGATTCACGGATGTCAAATAATTTATTGTAGCTTTAAACTCGGAGATCAGTTGACTGATGTCTGACTTGGTACTATGGTGATTTTATTCATCTTTAGCATCCTTGCCTACTACGGAGTCAAAAGCTTTCTACTCCTGCATGCTTGAAGTGGTCACCTGAGAGATTTAAAAGATATATATATTTAAATTTTTTTCAGCACTGTGCAGCCATATTCTCTGCAATGATCTGCTTATTTTCTTGGGAGACTGTTAGGCTTGAGGGGTAGAAAGAAACAAGGTCATGAAGTTGACTTTTCAGGTCTCAGGCTTCAGGCAGCCGTCTCACTCTAACCCCTTGGCTATGTGGATTCCTAACCCAAATGTGTCTGAGGTGGGTGTGGAGTTGTCACCGCCCTTTGGCTGTATACTTAATCCTGTTGCTTTTATTAATTCAGTGAAATATTGGAGGAGCTATGTTGTTCTTTGTAATATTCTGATGAACAAATGGCTTAGTTGCTTGTTGGTTTAGTCACTTAATCTATCAACAATTATTGAAAAGACATGGTAGAAATGTGATGGTTCTTTTGTAATGAATGGTGAGCATATAGGACATGTAATTGTATACAAACTTGACATAGCTGATATTGAAAATGTGTAGAAGCACATACTTACATATAAAAGGCATTTGCATGACAATACATTATCTGGTTTATTGGAGATTTCAAAAGGCTTTTTTAATCCATTTCAGTGCCTCTTACTACCTAAAACAATATTTTCACTTTTTACATGATAAACAGCAGTGGAAATGTCCTCAAAATGTTCACACTTATCCCTGCAGAAGACAAAGATCTTCTGTTTCGTGGGAATTATCGGATGTAATCTACTTTCCTTTGTTTCCTGGGCATGGTTTTTTTTGCTTGTTACCTGGGGCTGCAGAGCACAGGATACTGGATTTTGCGCATTCTGGCGGTGATGGGTTGACCCTGGCTGGATGCCAGGTGCCCATGAAAGCTACTTTATCACTCTCTTCCTCAGTTGGACAGAGGAGAGAAAATATAATTAAAAGGTCATGGGTTGTGATAAGGACAGGGAGAAATCACTCACCAATTACCATCACAGGCAAAACAAGCTCAACCTGAGGAAATTAGTTTAATTCATTATCAACCAAATCAGAGTAGAAATAATGAGAAATAAAACCTAATTTTTAAACACCTTCCCCTAATCCTTCCCTTCTTCCTGGGCTCAACTTTACTCCCAAATGCTCTACTCCCTCCATCCAAGTAATGCAGGGGGATGAGGAATGGAGGTTGCAGTCAGTTCATCACACGTTGTTTCTGCTGCTCCTTGCTTCTCAGGGGGGAGGAGTCCCCACATTCTTACTCTGCTCCAGCGTGGCGGGTCCCCTCTCCACTACCACAGAAACCCAATATACAGGTCCCAAGGTCATAAGGAGAAAGTTGTCCAGCCACCCTCCTGTCACTGCTAGCTTTCTGCTAAAGGGAGGGGGAAATGCATAAAACCTGACTCTTCACATTTAGCTACTGCATTGATTGTAGCTGCCTACATGATACTCTCTACTCACTTGTGTAGTCCCTGACTTTCCTCTGACATCAGGAAGTGTGACACACTGATTTTTTAATAGCCTGAGACTCATCTCTCCCAAACCCCAGGTTAGCCATGCCACCTCATCATAGAGAGCTTAACAAAGGAAAGCCAGATATATTTAGCCTTCTCTTTGCTCACACAGAGTGGCATGTGTGAGCCAAAACCATAGTAAATTGTCCAAAATGCTGATTTTGCAAAGGAGAGGGATATTATTTTACTGATTAAATATTCAGTATGTGTTTGTAGGTTATATAATAGCAGTGGGTTTATAAAACCATGAATGTATTGCAGGCTGGTTGAAGGCTTTGTAGAAGAAACCATTTACTTCCTTGTGCCATGATCAAACATCTCCATGCAGACAGAGGTCTAGATCAGCATGTGTTTGTGACAATGCCTGCAGAAAAATTTGCTTGAATTAGTTAATTAAGTACAACAATGCATTTTATTTTAATCTTTCTTTACAACTGAAATACTCAGGAAATTAACAGTCCTGTAGGTTTACTTTAAAAAGCTGCAAGTGTTTTACCAGAACACTTAGACTCTTGGGACAACTGGGGTGTTGTAAATGACCTGGCATACTAAACACTCTTCTCTCTTCATGGTATATGTATAGGTTTTGTGTATTCTTCCATATCATGTGATGTCACCTTTTTTAATTCATTCCCTTTGTAACTCACACAGCTGCCTAACTCCTTGCAGGCACACATGCTCTCAGCCCTCCCCCAGACATCTGTTCTGCCTCTCAATACCAGGTGCCAGAGTTTGAGCTTGTTGGAAGGCAAGGCAAAGACAAAATCCTGAAAAANGACTAATGAATTTGCTCTTTCTCCCTCTTTGCTTTCACTTCTCCTCCTCTTATTCTTACAGTCACCAGAGGCACAGCAGCTCTCTGTGATCCTAAGTACTCCTGCAGAGACTGCATTTTCCAGTCTATTTCCCAGCAGCAAACACATGAGGAGTGGCTTGGCCACTAACAGGCTCGGGCTGAATTGAGAAGTGTCAGCCAGGAGAGGAGAGACTTTCTCAGATGGTCTTCAGATAATACATAGAGGGCAAAATGTCTTACAAGGGAAAATGATGGTCAGGAGATTTAAGACGAGATAAAATGGAGCACTTTTTTCCACATTAACAATTAATATTTAGGTCCCTTCCCAGGTTGGAAACAACCTAAAGAATCATCTGGTCCAACCTTTCTTGGCAAAAGCACAGTCTATATAACACGGGCCAGGACCTAGTCCAGCTGAATCTTGAGTGTGCGCAATGTTGGGGAATCCACCAATGATTTCTCATTGTGAAAAATGTTCTTTTTGTGTCCAATCAATCAGAATCATCCCAGGAGTAATTTGTACTCATTACCCCTCTTTTTTTTTTGTCATTCTGTGTGAGACCACAATTTTTGGAGTCCAGATGTAGGATTCAGGAATGAATCAGGCCAATTTATGGAGGAATGGTCCACCAATGGCTATTGAAAATGCTGATCTGCATGCAGTACCACAGAATACCCTGCCTCACTGATTGCTAGCAGCTCAGCAAGTCTTTAAGGCATGACCCATACACGTTTCTTGTGTTCTTTCTTTAAGCTTTGCATTTGAGTTCTCTCACACATGCTCAGCTAAGATGGGCTTTACTTTCACCTAGTACATCAGTGGCTCTTAAGATGATGCTTAATCAGTTGATGACACAGTGTGCGTGATACTACCTCCTGCGTTTTTAGGGGAATGATCTCATAGGTCCCTGCGGCAGTTTGGTCCCATGCCTGAGCAGCCTCCCACTCTGGTGAGATGCTCTTGTACGATCTGAGCCATAAAATGATTTTCCCTAAGGATGCTCATTAGCCAGGGCCCAAGCTAGCCAAATTTTTTGTAAGTTCCAAGATGGGAAGCTAATAGGGTTGTCATTAGTAAGAGGTGGTTACTGAGAGGCATGATGTCTGTTGGAGGATGTTATGCTCTGTAAGATAGGCCTGAAAAGGTCAAAACCAAATAAGGAGTCAATAAGGTTTTTGTACTGTGGAATTTGCTTGCCCTTAGTAATATTCCTCCCTGCCCCAACTTTTGTTTGTACTGTTAAATGTCTTTGCATTAATAAACTCGTAATGCATCATGTTTATCCCTTCAAATTGAGACCTTGCAGCTTTCATTAACATTTGGAGATATTTATGGCTTTGTAAATGACTGAAAATCTGCAATTTGTCATTTGGAATTAAGAAAAAAAATCTTCCTTTTTCTTAGGGCTGGAGCTCAGCTTTGGCCTTTGAGGTACTGAGCCACCTCTGGGCCTGGTAGACAAAAACAAAGTCAGACAGTAGCCAGATTTACAGCAGCAAGTGGCTTTTAGTTACTCAGTTATCTTTGCTAATGTGTCATCTGCTGTTGCTGGTAAGGATCAGTGTTTAGGCTCAGAATTAATTTGTCTTTTGCTGGAGAGAATACAAAAATATCTCTTCTGCAAGAGTGAAAAAAAAGAAAGACATAATAACAGAGAAATGAAAACAGCACCAGGCATATGTAAAAAGGCATATATGTATATGATGCATATATTATACATACTTCAAGGTTAATGGAAAGAAGAAGCGATGTTTGGAAGAAAACATTGCATTTCACTCTGTTGCACTCTGTGCTTCGGTTTTGAAATACAGGAAGTCAAGAGAATGCTTAAGGTTTCAAAATGGAGTTTGTCTTGTAACTGGTGGAGGGCTAAAGAGTTGGTTGGGGAGCGATACTGATCAAAGGAACCTTTTCAGCACTAAACTGTAGTCCAGAAAATCAAAGGGAGGAATGTTAATTGGTTTGTACAACATGATATTCTCATCTCAGAGTACCCTCAACCACTCAATGGTACTTTTTCTTTTTCTCTCTCTGTGTCTTCATAGGTTGATTAAGTGAATAGAAAAAAAAATAAAACGAAAAACGAAGCTCCTTTCAAGTATTGAAGATACAAGGCCAGGATGAACACAAGGGACGGAAAAGTGTCTGAAGGAGGTCTCAATGTCACGCTTACCATACGCCTTCTCATGCATGGCAAGGTGAAACTTCTACTGTTACCACAGCAGTTGCCTGTTTATTGAGCGAGTGTGTGCACATCAGAGCCTGACAGTGGCGTTGGCAGAGGGTCTGCTCCTCCCCCTCCAACTTGAGTCAAAAGCAGCACTGCTATGACCGTAAAATCACCCTCTGCCTTTCAAGGCATCAGACTTAAGTTTGAATCACAGCCTGAGTTCATTGGAACAACCCCTGCTTTTGAGTAGATCCAGCAGCAAAAAAATAGAGCTCTTCCATTGCTAGTTAGCCAAATTAGGCGGGTCCTGAGCAAGGCTGACCCGCACACAGCTCGCCTGCCTCATTATTTACTGGATTTCGCAGGTTATTTTTAAGATACGAGAACATTGACAACGGTGAAGTAATTGCCACAGAACTACTGTCTTATTTCTCTTGAATGCAAATGCAATAGTTCTTTATTATTCTGATGTAGCATCTTATTAAAGTGAAACCCCTTATATACCAAGCATTCGTTCAGGTCCTCTGCGGGTTTGTTTTGGAAGGTTGACTGTTATTTTGTTTCTGTCCAGCACACCACTAAAGCATACAGATAAGTGTGAAATCTGTGCCTTAGACAAAGTGCCAATTCAGTATTGTCAGACTTAACAGTCTGATAGCTGTTTCTTTCACGTTGTGAGGTCACAAAGTGGGCTGTTAATTAGAAAAACACATTTCATGGCTTTGTTTGTGTTGCTTACATCAGGCAACACCAGACATTTTTAGGCTTAATGAATGAATGTTATATAAAGGAGGTGGGTTTTGCTCTTCCATAATAAAGGACAGTGATAGTATATATATAAATATAAAATTATGCAGATGAAATATGAATATAGAAATTTAAAAGATAGTTTACTCCTGAAATGTAATGTAATAACTAAAAATACAGTTACATTTTAAAACAGCACATACAGGTCCAGGGAGGTTATTNCTCCCAGGTGACAGGGGACAGAACAAGAGGGAATGGCCTCAAGCTCCGCCAGGGGAGGTTTAGGCTGAACATTAGGAAAAATTTTTTCCCGGAAAGGGTCATTGGGCACTGGAACGGGCTACCCAGGGAGGTGATTGAGCCACCATCCCTGGAGGTGTTTAAGGGATGGGTGGACAAGGTGCTGAGGGCCATGGTTTAGTGTTTGATAGGAATGGTTGGACTTGATGATCTGATGGGTCTCTTCCAACCTGGTTATTCTATGATTCTATGATTCAACCTATAGCATGAACACACACAGGATATACCTTTAGCACAAACTGGAGGCTAAGATATCTCTGTATTTTACCAATGGAGCTGCTTAGAAGTATAAGGTGGTGTGGTTTAAGTTTGCAAATTAGATAACTCAGAACCTGGGTGATGCCAGATTAAGTTATGTATTTTCTCATAAATGATCCAACCATTTTGTTTGATTTTTCATCCCCCTGAAATATTCAGCTTCAGGCGGGCATCTGGTGTGTAAAATCTGCATCTTAAGTAAGGATCTGTCAAACAAATTTAATAACAGTCTATCTTACCAAACCCACCTAAAGTCTGTTTGAATGTCTGCACTGAAAATTAGATTTTAGGGGTCGATTCTACTGGGTTCTGATCCCAATCCTGAAAAGCATTTGAATACATACTTTTCCTGGTGGGTATAAATAACCCTACTGTTTCAGTCAAATTCCCACGTGCCTAGGTGTGCTTGGGCTCTGCTTCTTTCAGAATCATACCATTAAAGCCCAAGCAGTAAATCCTAAAATATCGCAAATAAGTTATAAAAAAACCCATATCAAATAGAAAAATATCCAAAAAAACCCCAGTAATCATTAAGCCAACAATGTGCCCTGGTGGCCAGTAAGGCGAATGGTGTCTTGGGATGCGTTAGGAAGAGTGTGGCCAGTAGATTCTTCTCCTCTACCCTGTCCTAGTGGGGCCATTTCTGGAGTACTCTGTCCAATTCTGAGCTGTGCAACTCAAGAAAGACAAGGAAGTACTGGATAGAGTCCACTGGAGGGCCACAAAGAGGGTTAGGAGACTGGAGCATCTCTCTTATGAGAGGCTGACACACCTGGGTCTGTTTAGGCTGCAGAAGAAAAGACTGAGAGGGGATCTTATCAATGCTTATAAATATCTAAGGGGTAGATGTCAAGAATACAGGGCCAGACTCTCCTCAACGGTGCCCAGCAACAGGACTAGGGCAATGAGCACAAACTGAAACACAGGGATTTCCACCTCAACATGAGAAAAAACTTCATTATTGTGAGGATGATGGAGCACTGGAACAGGCCTTCCAGAGTGGTTGTGGAGTCTCCTTCTCTGGAGACATTCAAAACCTACTTGGATGCATTCCCATGCAACTTGCTCTAGGTGAACCTGCTTTAGTGGGGGTGAGGGTTGGACTAGAAGGTCTCCGGAGGTCGCTTCCAACTCTGATTCTATGATTTATCATTTTTGGGACATTTTACTTAAACTGTGGGTGAGGGTTATTTTGAAGCAGAAAATGAGTAATCAGAAATTAAATTGTAAAAAGCTAATTTTCTATGTTAAACACCAAAAACTGTGTATGCAACCACTTTTAATAGTAAAGGATATTGTGCCTAATCTTCAATGCACATATAACTCCAAGGGTCTAAATTAAACCTATAAAAGCTAAAAAGTTCAATTTTTTAGCGGGAGTATATTATGAACCCTCAGGTCACAAGGCACGATGGGTATACTGTTAAGTCTAGTATGTTCTAATCATGTATCCTATTGTGCCTAAGTATTGCAAAGAGGACATTAAATCAAAATTTATTTAGGTGACAGAAGTCAGACCCTTATGGTTTCTTCGATGTCATCTCTGTGATTTAGAAATGCTAATGTAGAGGAATGAAGGATGCCTGAGTCAATATGAACTCAGTGTGAGAAGGTCACTGAAAGCTACATGTGGCTCTGAAAAAGAAGAAACGTGTCACTAGGCTTTTCTTTAAGATTTGTTGTGGTAGTGACGTCAGTGGAAACTGCTGATCTCTAATTAGTATTTCTAGACAAAACAATTAACTGAAGCAGAGATTGGACTGTAAATAACTTGAAAGAGAAGAGGGGAATAAAAAGATATTTTTTTAAAGTAGCAGTAGCAAACTGCATTCAGTCATATAATTGTAGAGTGAGATCATTTTAAAGTTATTTATTAATGTTCTTCATGAAGATATGAGAGTATCTCCCTACTATCCTCACTTCTGTCTCTAAACCTCTATTACCAGTGTACCTTTGTGTAGGGAAGATCTATATGCTTTGTAGTATTTGCATTCAGCTTTATTGAAAGTCCTTAACTTGTGCTACTTTGCTTCATTTTCTTGGCTGTGAATTCTGCAGGCTTAGGAAGTTGTTGGTGTGTATTTTTCCTGTGATTTGTTTAGGAGCTTTAAGTCAAGGATGGACATTTTAATTACACAATTAAGCTAAATTCTGTACCTACAGACAGAAAAAACAGGATTTGTATGAACGGACAGACCTCTGTGAAAGGGTAAGGATTAAAGCACCTTTAACAACAAGAAACAAGTAGCAAAAGTCAAAACTAATATTAGTGTCTGGTGAAAGGAAAACGCAGGGGAACACTCCTGAACTTCTCAGGAACCCAGGGCCCATGCATCCCCACAGGTAGGACACCTCTCATGAGTTCCTTTATTTTGCTTTGAGGAATGATGTGCCGGTAGGTCCAGCTGAACTCCTGCAGGGCTTTGTGCAACCTCCTACCAAAGAGGCTGCGTTGGCTGCTTGGAAGACCAGCTCTGCCACTCATCTGCAGCACAGCAAGATTTGGCAGCAGCCTTAGTCTTCTCAGTGCAGAAAAAAAAAGTGATGTTAAGGGAGGACAGTAATATTTTTATCTGTGGAAATAGCAAAAAGGCTTGTACGAACCCAGCAAAAAGCTAACCACTGTGAGGTACTAAAGGTTAACCTCAGGGTAAATATTTCCAAGGCTTGATATGAATGGTGTCCTCCTGAGCCAAGACTGCAGGTGGTGTGTGATGATATGAGATGGAAGGCCTAATTTTCAAATTGCGCTGTGTTACATCAGTAAAAATGTTATGATAGTGTGATAGCCCCAAAGAGAAACCCAGAGCAACATGAAACATTTCTTCTACTTTCTTGCAATGAATTCAAGGACAGGTGCTAGGGAATGAGCTACAAGAGCAGCGCTGAGATGTTCTTCGTTTCCACAGAGAAGCAATTGTCTCTGTTTACAGGGAATTTTAAAAGCAAAATTAGGAAAAACTTCTTATGCGGAGGTGTGAGGAGGGGAGGAGGATGCCTGGACATGTTACAGCATCCATCACTGGAGGTTTTTAAGGAGAAGTTAAACATACAGGAATGTGTCCTGTAAAGCTACCGTGGCCCTGTAGCCTCTGCTGCCTGGGATCTTTTCAACTGAGTTATATGAATGCTGCTCTGGAGAGGGCAGGAACTGAAAAGGCTTCTGAAGCATGTGCAGGAGTTGGATATATGGAGTATATTAAGTAGTGCAGATATGCATTTTCATCTTTTATTAACGAGAAAAATGCAACACATTAAGGGATAAAGCTGTTTCATGCATTTCAGTAGGGAAGAACAAGGAATATGGGCTGGGACTGTTTACATTGCCCTGCTTCCATATTTTCCATCTAAACCCTAGTATTTCTTGAAGTAAAATAAATAAAATCACTGTGTAGGGTAGATACATAAATGGCTACAGTTACTTTAGTACCTTTGTTTCAATTAAAAGTAGGGTTTCTGGGCAGGATTGGAATAGTTCAGGGATTGCAAGATTTCTGCTTCCAATGAAAGTAAAAATGGCAGCATTTACCCAGATCAAATTGACATTTTTGAAGGGCTTATGGAACACAAATTGAGTGTGTGTGCTTTTGGGTGCAAACCGTCCCCAGGTGTCAGAGCCCACTATAAGGAAAGGCAGAACTCGGGCTCCAAAAGAAACCTGCCATTTACAAACAAGCACAGAAATATTTTTTCCTCGTCTTGAAGGTAATGCCCTTCTCCTTCCTCATTTTTTCTTTTATTTTTTACTTATTAAAGCATAAAGTACAACAAAGTAGCTTTAAGAATCACCTTGTCAGTAATTTAATCCAAGACACAAAATGTCAAGCAAGCCAATGTTTGTTCTGTTCTTTCTGGTTTCCACGAACACTGTCAGGGTATTATGAGGATTGACTGTCCTGCCTATTGCTGTTATAGTTCTTGTTTTGTTTGTTTGCATTACTGTGGTACCTAAGAGCTTTAATCGTGCAACAAAACTCTGCATGCAAANTTTTTTTTTTTTCGGTGTTTGTCAAAATCAAACCCATTTGGGGTTATAGGGTCTTTGTTATGGCATCATGAGTTATAGGGTTATGTTGTTATAGGATCTTTGATGGAGATCAGTGTTTGTCTCTTATCATTCCTTGCTCACCTTTTGCTGAATTTTTTATCCCCATGACTCATAGCTGGGGTTTTTTTTCTTGCTTATTGCCATAGGTGATGAGGTTGGAAGACTGGAAAGTCATAACTTGGCCCAGTCATCTCTGCCAACAGACCTTAGTACCTGACATCTGCAGTGCTCTTTCTACTTTTGGTCAGTCCATGCCCAGAAAGAATTAACTCTTGGAAAAGCACCTACTTTGACGATACTGGATAATGATTACATGATTCTGAGTGGTTTGTACACAACCAGTATTAACAGGCTGGTTAAGACCCTAGAGTCTCACCATTAAAGGTTAATTTTAAATGTGGATTGTAAAGAGACCATGCTAGTAGAAAGATGGTAAATTTCAGGAAAGCAGCTTAATGGAGATTTAAAAGTTGAGTTCATTACGTGGAATGGGAGAAAATGTTCAATGTGCCAGCATGGAAAAGGGCAGCAGGGTCACAAATCTACTTGGTCTCCCTCTCATAATGATACTGCAGGAGTCTCTTCTTCCTCCCTTCAGTACAAACCTGCAGAAGGAAAAATGTATTATTTCTAAAAGCACTGCGTGAAGGTATGCATCGGTGAAACCATATTGGGTGCAGTGAAGTCTGCAAGAAACCAAAGTAGAATATATTAATATATTGAGTTTGAGGAATCTTTCAAAGAAAAGGGAAGGCGTGCAGAAATAGAAAACAAAATGGAGCATTAAAGTTAGATGGTTAGGAAGAACAAGGGAATAATTTACAGGTAGGATAAAGGAGGGAAGCGAAAACTGGTGGGGAAGTAGGACTCTTGCCAAATGCCGAGAGGTGTAAATTGAATAGTTTAGGCAATTAAGTGCAGAAGATAATTTACAAGATACATGTTCAGTGAGAGAAGGAAATCTGGAAAACATAAAAGGCTGAAAAACATCAGATGTGGCTGTATCTAGAGAGTAGCACGTTTGGGATATGCTGGGTTGGAGAGAAAAGTTATTGCAAGAAAAACATATGCAGTTTTGGATATGTAGAGTTGGTGCATCATGGGGCAAAGAGGCAGTAATTACCTTACTGTTCTTCTGGCAAAATCACACCTGCGGTTCTGTGCTCAGCAGCAGGTGCCGTGTGTGTGAATTATGTTGGAGACTCAGCAGAGGGGAAATTTGCAGAAAAATAACAAAGTTTTAGGAGGCTGAGGAGACTGCGTCTGGCTTTCTTCAGACATTGTCATAAATACCTGCATAAAGGGGTGTCGTCATTTTGAATGGTACAAGTGCTTGTGGCTGGAAATAATGGGATAAAATGTATTTTTTAAAATAAATCCTAATAAGGGAACCCAAAGAGAAATTCCTAGTACCGAGATTTTCATGAGGTTCTGGAAGTCTCCTAAGCAGATTTTAAACATGTCTGGGGAAGAGCAGCACATGTACTATGTAGAATGTATAATCTGCATTGAGGAAGGAGAGGTAAGATGACTGAGTGGAGGTTTTCCTTCCCCAATACCATCTCCGCAATTATATGGTTCTTGTGGTTTCTGCAGCAGTGAATTAGAAAACTGTAACTGTAGTCAAAGGTTCAAGTTTGGGCAAAACCCTACAAGTGCCTTGATTTTTAGGGAGTAAATTACTGGTATTTACAGCTTATTTTCAAGTGCCCTGCAGAGCTCTACCTCCCAATGGTTTCAGCAGGATCAGAGAGTGCCTTGTGGCACTGGAAGGACTGGCTACTGCAAATTTACATCTAGCTTTAGTAGTGACTTTCAGACGTGTTGGTGATTATTTTGTGATGCTATATATAACATTTTTTTTACAAGAATGGAAGAACGTTTAGACATATTAAGGTGATTGCTCTTAGCAGCTCAAACATAGACAAAATAAAGTCATTGAGAAAATTGATATTTTACTCAGTATCGGTGATATAGTTTTAGAGCTGGGGATATTTTTTTTTTTTGGCCACTTTGTTGTACCTCCTTAAATGCCCCCTGAAAACTGTAAAACAAGCACAGAAATATTTTTTCCTCATCTTGAAGGTAATGCCCTTCTCCTTCCTCATTTTTTCTTTTATTTTTTACTTATTAAAGCATAAAGTACAACAAAGTAGCTTTAAGAATCACCTTGTCAGTAATTTAATCCAAGACATAAAATGTGAAGCAAGCCAATGTTTGTTCTGTTCTTTCTGGTTTCCACGAACACTGTCAGGGTATTATGAGGATTGACTGTCCTGCCTATTGCTGTTATATTTCTTGTTTTGTTTGTTTGCATTACTGTGGTACCTAAGAGCTTTAGTTGTGCAACAAAACTCTGCATGCAAATACACAACAGAAGGTGGGTCTCAGTGTGTCTGTAGTAAGAGCTGAGAGTTTCTCCTTAGCCTAAAAAAAATCAACAGCAAGGACAGAGGTCTCTTCCTCCAGCCTCTGGGCACTGTATGACCCCAAAATTAATCTTCTTCACTGAATTTTCCCAGTTTGTCAAACAGAATCTCCTCTTTGGCGCACAGCTACAATGAAATGAGGTTGCAGAAGGCGCACAACATAGTCAGTGCGGCTGTTTCACCATCACAGGTGGAGGAATAAGCAAAGGGACAGAACCAGGTTTTGGTTTGTTTTTTTGAAGGAAATATGGGAGGTTTGCTGTGAGACCAAATATAAATTGGTTACTCATNATGGAAAAGGGCAGCAGGGTCACAAATCCACTTGGTCTCCCTCTCATAATGATAGTGCAGGAGTCTCTTCTTCCTCCCTTCAGTACAAACCTGCAGAAGGAAAAATGTATTATTTCTAAAAGCACTGCGTGAAGGTATGCATCGGTGAAACCATATTGGGTGCAGTGAAGTCTGCAAGAAACCAAAGTAGAATATATTAATATATTGAGTCTGAGGAATCTTTCAAAGAAAAGGGAAGGAGTGCAGAAATAGAAAACAAAATGGAGCATTAAAGTTAGATGGTTAGGAAGAACAAGGGAATAATTTACAGGTAGGATAAAGGAGGGAAGCGAAAACTGGTGGGGAAGTAGGACTCTTGCCAAATGCCGAGAGGTGTAAATTGAATAGTTTAGGCAATTAAGTGCAGAAGATAATTTACAAGATACATGTTCAGTGAGAGAAGGAAATCTGGAAAACATAAAAGGCTGAAAAACATCAGATGTGGCTGTATCTAGAGAGTAGCACGTTTGGGATATGCTGGGTTGGAGAGAAAAGTTATTGCAAGAAAAACATATGCAGTTTTGGATATGTAGAGTTGGTGCATCATGGGGCAAAGAGGCAGTAATTACCTTACTGTTCTTCTGGCAAAATCACACCTGCGGTTCTGTGCTCAGCAGCAGGTGCCGTGTGTGTGAATTATGTTGGAGACTCAGCAGAGGGGAAATTTGCAGAAAAATAACAAAGTTTTAGGAGGCTGAGGAGACTGCGTCTGGCTTTCTTCAGACATTGTCATAAATACCTGCATAAAGGGGTGTCGTTATTTTGAATGGTACAAGTGCTTGTGGCTGGAAATAATGGGATAAAATGTATTTTTTAAAATAAATCCTAATAAGGGAACCCAAAGAGAAATTCCTAGTACCGAGATTTTCATGAGGTTCTGGAAGTCTCCTAAGCAGATTTTAAACATGTCTGGGGAAGAGCAGCACATGTACTATGTAGAATGTATAATCTGCATTGAGGAAGGAGAGGTAAGATGACTGAGTGGAGGTTTTCCTTCCCCAATACCATCTCCGCAATTATATGGTTCTTGTGGTTTCTGCAGCAGTGAATTAGAAAACTGTAACTGTAGTCAAAGGTTCAAGTTTGGGCAAAACCCTACAAGTGCCTTGATTTTTAGGGAGTAAATTACTGGTATTTACAGCTTATTTTCAAGTGCCCTGCAGAGCTCTACCTCCCAATGGTTTCAGCAGGATCAGAGAGTGCCTTGTGGCACTGGAAGGACTGGCTACTGCAAATTTACATCTAGCTTTAGTAGTGACTTTCAGACGTGTTGGTGATTATTTTGTGATGCTATATATAACATTTTTTTTACAAGAATGAAAGAACATTTAGACATATTAAGGTGATTGCTCTTAGCAGCTCAAACATAGACAAAATAAAGTCATTGAGAAAATTGATATTTTACTCAGTATCGGTGATATAGTTTTAGAGCTGGGGATATTTTTTTTTTTGGCCACTTTGTTGTACCTCCTTAAATGCCCCCTGAAAACTGTAAAACAAGCACAGAAATATTTTTTCCTCATCTTGAAGGTAATGCCCTTCTCCTTCCTCATTTTTTCTTTTATTTTTTACTTATTAAAGCATAAAGTACAACAAAGTAGCTTTAAGAATCACCTTGTCAGTAATTTAATCCAAGACATAAAATGTGAAGCAAGCCAATGTTTGTTCTGTTCTTTCTGGTTTCCACGAACACTGTCAGGGTATTATGAGGATTGACTGTCCTGCCTATTGCTGTTATAGTTCTTGTTTTGTTTGTTTGCATTACTGTGGTACCTAAGAGCTTTAGTTGTGCAACAAAACTCTGCATGCAAATACACAACAGAAGGTGGGTCTCAGTGTGTCTGTAGTAAGAGCTGAGAGTTTCTCCTTAGCCTAAAAAAAATCAACAGCAAGGACAGAGGTCTCTTCCTCCAGCCTCTGGGCACTGTATGACCCCAAAATTAATCTTCTTCACTGAATTTTCCCAGTTTGTCAAACAGAATCTCCTCTTTGGCGCACAGCTACAATGAAATGAGGTTGCAGAAGGCGCACAACATAGTCAGTGCGGCTGTTTCACCATCACAGGTGGAGGAATAAGCAAAGGGACAGAACCAGGTTTTGGTTTGTTTTTTTGAAGGAAATATGGGAGGTTTGCTGTGAGACCAAATATAAATTGGTTACTCATCTGCTATACAAAAGCAAAAGAGAAATGCCTGTTGGCACAGCTGGCTAAAAAAGTAATAGATGAACCTGTGGAAGATACGTAACACTGACCTCTCCATCCTATTTGTCAGCATGATATCTGTCTCAGTAAGGACTTGAACCTCAGTGTACTCCTAAATTAGAGCTGTTAGCATCCAATGGTGACTACCTAGGAATATGAGATCTCCTGTGTCAGTGAAACTGATTCCACATAATCCCAGAGCACAAATCAGACTCTCAATTTATCCAAGGCAGCCGTTTGTTCCCTGAAGTAGATGTGTTACATCACGTTTCCCAAAACTGACTAAAGCTTTTTTTCCCAGCCTTTAAAAAATGCTGATGCCTCATGTGCTCCATACAAGCACATTGTTCAGAACATCTTCATGGAACATATTCCTAAGGTCTTCCAAGCAACTGTCTTCATTAACATCTACAAATATAGGGAACTGTGTATTCAGAACTAGGCAAAGAGAAAGAGTTGAGTTGTGTTATGCCTCTTTATGGAGAGAAGGTCATTTGGTGCTGGTCTAGAAAACTTTATCGGTGTAGGTGGTGTTTGCTGTTGCCAGGATCCCTCTGTCTTACAGTGGATGTGCTTCTCCATAATGGATGGCTGTATTTCTTTTTTTTTATGTGCTTTCCAAGCAGGCAGCTTTGTTTGTAGATTCCAGTCCTCCTGGTTCTACCTTATCCTTGCTCATAGAAAGCAGGTAGGCTTAGGCAATCAAAGCATTGCGTCAATGAATTTCAGGCTTTAAGATGTGACCTGTTCTTTGTCAGATGCTTTGGAGTGAAATTATATGTTCTTGTATTATTTTTTTAAATGTTTTTTTTCTTTCTAGAGGTGACTTTCTCTCAGGGTTCCTGTGAGATTAGCGTTCTATTTGCCCTGTGGCGTTTATAATAGAAGCGGCATGCCCCACAGTAACAGAACAAGATCTGTGCTTTTACATGGTCTTGGAATAGCTAGCTGGTTTGTTTTGATTTCCTAGGCCACGGTAATTATTAAACTAACCTCACACGTAGAAAGAGATGATGGAATTTTACACATTATGTTTACAGATCAAAGGTTAATCTTTACACCAAGGTGTGTTATCATTTGTTAAGCCTCTTGTTTTCTTAACATGACTAGTTT
>WAAB01007663.1:1951-17790 GCA_013389865.1 Piaya cayana | reverse complement strand
GTTGCAGAAGGCGCACAACATAGTCAGTGCGGCTGTTTCACCATCACAGGTGGAGGAATAAGCAAAGGGACAGAACCAGGTTTTGGTTTGTTTTTTTGAAGGAAATATGGGAGGTTTGCTGTGAGACCAAATATAAATTGGTTACTCATCTGCTATACAAAAGCAAAAGAGAAATGCCTGTTGGCACAGCTGGCTAAAAAAGTAATAGATGAACCTGTGGAAGATACGTAACACTGACCTCTCCATCCTATTTGTCAGCATGATATCTGTCTCAGTAAGGACTTGAACCTCAGTGTACTCCTAAATTAGAGCTGTTAGCATCCAATGGTGACTACCTAGGAATATGAGATCTCCTGTGTCAGTGAAACTGATTCCACATAATCCCAGAGCACAAATCAGACTCTCAATTTATCCAAGGCAGCCGTTTGTTCCCTGAAGTAGATGTGTTACATCACGTTTCCCAAAACTGACTAAAGCTTTTTTTCCCAGCCTTTAAAAAATGCTGATGCCTCATGTGCTCCATACAAGCACATTGTTCAGAACATCTTCATGGAACATATTCCTAAGGTCTTCCAAGCAACTGTCTTCATTAACATCTACAAATATAGGGAACTGTGTATTCAGAACTAGGCAAAGAGAAAGAGTTGAGTTGTGTTATGCCTCTTTATGGAGAGAAGGTCATTTGGTGCTGGTCTAGAAAACTTTATCGGTGTAGGTGGTGTTTGCTGTTGCCAGGATCCCTCTGTCTTACAGTGGATGTGCTTCTCCATAATGGATGGCTGTATTTCTTTTTTTTTATGTGCTTTCCAAGCAGGCAGCTTTGTTTGTAGATTCCAGTCCTCCTGGTTCTACCTTATCCTTGCTCATAGAAAGCAGGTAGGCTTAGGCAATCAAAGCATTGCGTCAATGAATTTCAGGCTTTAAGATGTGACCTGTTCTTTGTCAGATGCTTTGGAGTGAAATTATATGTTCTTGTATTATTTTTTTAAATGTTTTTTTTCTTTCTAGAGGTGACTTTCTCTCAGGGTTCCTGTGAGATTAGCGTTCTATTTGCCCTGTGGCGTTTATAATAGAAGCGGCATGCCCCACAGTAACAGAACAAGATCTGTGCTTTTACATGGTCTTGGAATAGCTAGCTGGTTTGTTTTGATTTCCTAGGCCACGGTAATTATTAAACTAACCTCACACGTAGAAAGAGATGATGGAATTTTACACATTATGTTTACAGATCAAAGGTTAATCTTTACACCAAGGTGTGTTATCATTTGTTAAGCCTCTTGTTTTCTTAACATGACTAGTTTCTCTCTCTTATTATTGAAAAGGCATATCAGAAAATTGATTAGGAAATAGGTTTCTCCTATAACCTGTTTTATATCTTTGTTTAGTGGTTTGCACCATCAAGAGCCTTGGTCTTGTGCGTCTTGTATCACAGACTTATCTGCTGTCACCTTCTGCCTTGCTGATGCTGTCTTGCCCTTAGGTGACCACAGATGATGCAAAAACTGCAGAAAGAGCTTTCTGCACGGTGATGAGCCCACTGCTCCCCGAGTGTTCATAAAGAGTAAAACTCATCCCATTGTGTGACTGCGAGGTGCAAATAACATAATGTGCTGCATTTCAGCATGAAATAAAGCACCCTCTATCTTCATCATTTACTTTCCTCATGTTATTCGTAATGAACTGGGTGGTTGGCTAGCAAGATACTTTATTGATACTGAGCAGTCTTCCAGTGCTTGTTGGTGAGGTTTACTTCTTGTCATTTCATCTATTTTATTAGAAATTACATACTACAAAGAATCATGGAGATAAATCAACTCAGCCCCCCAGGCTAAAGAATTTCCTTCAGGCTATCTGAAATCAGCATGTACATTTCAAATTTTCCTGATGTTTTCCAAAATGACAGTGTGGGAGCCCAAGTGTGAGACTGTTCTGCTTGAGATACTGCCACCTGGGGATAACCTTTTCGGAAGGCATTATGTGGGCTGGTTACTCTGCACTCAGGCCTCTTTGATCAATCTCAAGATAGGCTCCCCAAATTGCTGCCATTTTTCAAAGAAAAGTTCATATCTCTCTCATTGGTGCCTGTATATATTGACTGCATACACAAATATATAAATGTTTGTGTGGGTTTTGTGTATTGGTAGATGTAGGCGCAGACACTTGCAACTTTTCAGAGGCGTCCTATTCATCCAGAACGGTTGCTGTGGCGTATCTGCTTCTGATGGATCGGTGTTTATACGTTGAGGCCAAAGAGCTTCGATAATACTTTTAGCTCTGGCATAAGACTGCCGGGTAGCCTTGGACCTCTCTTCCTTCCTCTGAGCTTTAGTTCCCCCACTTATCATTTCTTTATATTTGTGCATTACTTTTCGATCAGCTGTTGAAATGCGATTGTGTGAAACCCAGTAATTGTTATCATGTAATCTATTTTCCCACTATGTTTACACATAGATGGTTAGTCAACAAATCAATTTGAAATTGATGATAAATATTTGCCTTTAGCTTATATTCCTGAGCACTGGAAAACAGCAAATCGTTCAGGAGCTATTACTGTATTCTAGTAGGCAATTATTTGCTAGAACAGCTAAATCAAACTCCTGTCTGACCTGCGCTGAGGCTGAATTTGACCTCAACTGTAGGATTCCTCTTACCAAACCAGGTATATTGGTGTCAGTCCACGCTGAGTCTGCTGCAGGTGAAGAAAGACAAAACGCTCAGGAATGCACTTCTCTCTTCCTCTTGTAGAACAAAACATTCTCCATTATCTCTGTCCCTATACTGCAAGAGAAGGCTGTGTGCCTGGTTTAGACTGGACTCCAACTTTTAATGAACTGATGTAGGTGACAGACACCCCACCCCTTCAGTCTTGTGAGGTTAACTACTGCACAGTTTGCTGTCTGGCAGATCAGAAACATTTTCTAAAGATAAAGCCCTCAAAGTAACCTTGGCTAGAAATATTGATAACACTGGATTGTCATAAAAATTACATTAGGGATCTCATTAAGTGTAATTTAGGGTGATACAGGAATTTATATGAAACAAATATTGAACTGTGAAAATAAATATTAAAGGTTCATTGAAGTAGCATTGGTAGTTTGGAGAATGAAGCAAAAAAAATCTTTTGTTCTCATCATTTCTAAAGGCACAATCCTTGTTACTACCTATGTGCAAATCAGGCTTGGTAGAAACAGGTAAGGCCAAAAAAGAGTTGGAAGTGACCCATTTAGAACCATTCTAGGTAATTTTTTTTTAGTAATTAGTAATTTGTATAGATCAAAAATTCTGGGAAAATCAGGACTATTCATATGAATTTAATGTTTCTCCTGCTACACCTTTCCTTTACATCTCCTAGCAGAATCCCAGCTTCCAGTGCAGGGGGAGATGTGGCACTTCCTTGGATATTTTGAAACTGCCTGCTTACAGAATAAGCTTTGAGTTCTCCCTCTGAGGAGGGGAGGGTTTGATGTACCCCATAGCAATGGCTCTGTAGTTTGTATGTAGCAACTTTTTGCCCAGCTTGTCCTGCTGCATAGGCTTGTTCCATACCAGGCATGAGACTTTTCATTTGACTTTAATGCACTCCTTGAAGTTTCTCTCAGCCCATTTCTCCAGCTTGTCTAGGTGACTCCAAATAGCAGCCTTGTCTAAAAGTGTAGTGACTGTTCCCCCCAGGTCAGTATTATGTGCAGACTTGCAGAGTGTAAAGGAACTATATGCCGAAGTTCTCCATTGAGATGGGTGTTCTCACTGACAAGTCTTTATGTCTTCTGAGCAGGATGTGAGAATTTGCAAGCACGAGTAGTTTCACATTATGAACTTCTCATAATATGAAATGGTTCTCAAAGTCGCCCCAGTTAGTCCTCTACTGCAAGGTGAAGTCAGTGTTACACCACTTTATCACAAGTACATTATTGGATTGAGCAATGGAGGACAATTTCTTAAATCATACACTTCAAACTTTGTTTCTGGATGTATACTTAAGTATACTGACTGTGGAGCAGGTGAGGTTGTATAACATGTGTGGGACAGATCAGCTGTGTGAGACAGTCTTTAGCCATTGAAGCAGATTTCACAATCTGAGTAAAGGGGAAGAGTTTGTTTTCCTTTAGCTGATCTTCTCTGTCAGATGATTTCCAGTCTGATGTCACACCTGTGTGATTTGTGTAACATATCCAGACTAATAATTTTAGAGTTATTAGCTTAATTTCTGCTACCTGTTGTTTTTTCACCCCAAGCTTTTAATCTTTGGGATGTTGCTAGAACTGCCAAACTGTTCCCACATTGTGTGTTCACAGTGATATGTCTCAGTGTTTTCTGTCCCTGCATGGAAGATTGTGGGAGCCCAGTAGCAATTCCCAAATCCCTGAAAAGTGATTAGTGGTTATTGTTCTGTAAGTGCTTAACAGGGAGATTAGGACAGGCCACCAGGTGTTTATGCAATAACACTCAGTAGCATGGAAATTCAGCTCTAATACATGGTGTAAAGAGGGTAAATGCCTGTCCTGAGATCAGCAATTGTTCTGATGCTTGTATTATATCCCATATTCTCTAGCAGGTTGTGCAGCTCTATTATTTGTGAACTCTCCATTTTATGATAGGGGTTTATCTATATTTGTAGTAGTGGGATTGATCTGTAGCTACAAAATCAGTTTCTGTTAAAGGTATTTTTTCTGCACCATGAATAAGCTGCAAAGACCCATTTTTAGTCCACCACCTTGTGTCTAACATGGCATGTTTGTATAGAGCAACAATGGAGGGGGGCAGCGCTTCATAGTGCAGGTTTGAAATAAATGATAGTGAAATAGGCCAGGAGCAGAGCAAACTCTCTTCTGTAGTGAATTGTATCATTCACACTGTCTTTTGTTTTCTGTTTCAGGAGGTTGGAAGCATCATCGGAAAGGTCAGGAAATTACTTTCTCTCTTTATTTTCATGTCAAAATATTGTATATCATTTCACTTCATCAGCCCAGGCTAACATTTTTTTCTTTTTCTTTAACAGAAAGGTGAGACAGTTAAGAAGATGAGAGAGGAGGTAAGACAAGCTTTGATGTCTTTACTTGCCTTTCCAGTTTAGAGAACAGGGAAAATCCAGCTCCTGTAGACCGACACTGCCATCTAGTGGGCAGTTAAGATCACATCACCACTCTTAGCAAGCAGCGGTGTCTGAACGTGCTGACCTAAATTAAACATTGTTGTTAATGTCACCTTATCGCCACAGCGGTCTGGAGTCTTTCATTCCCATAGCAATATGCCTACTGCTGTCTTATCTCAGGAAGAGCCTAGCCAGCATGATTCTCTGCATCAAAACCACAATATATTTCTTCAGCGTACAGGCACTGGTCCTGCACGTAGCTTGGGACTCCTGGTAGAGAACTTCCAAAATCTGAAACCAAGCATTAGAGTGATGCTGCGTAAAGTTGAGGGTAGGCACAGGCTGCAGAAGAGCACAGGTTGCTCTGTCTGGAGCCAGACTTGGACAAGCCGGTGTTTCCCTCTGCCATGTCTTGGCAGAGCCTTAACTTCTGTTTTGCAGCTGTGAGTAGGATGTGGACAAGGTAGACCACACTCCCCACTCATGTAAACACAAAAAGACAAACTAAAACATTATTCTGCATAAACCCCAGTGTTTGCAGACTGCACTGTCTTCAGATGATTGTGCCGATGTGGAGGTTACAGACCCCCACTTGTCCTGCAAGGCAGCACATCTTCCCTGGAGACAGATGCAATTTTCCTTCTTCGAAGCAAGTGTTAAAAGCATAAGTCAAAGACAAATCCTACTATTTAAGACTTTAGGAGTGGATAGAGGATGCCTCAAGCAAAGTTGATTTGGTTCTGGTAAATCTGCAGTATGTTACAACGTTAGCTGCTTTGTTGTTCTACACACTGATAGAAGGTCTGTGACAGGGAAATCTCAAAGTATTTGTAGTAAAGAAAATTGCTGAGATCCATCTTTAAATGTACACAATAGGGAATTCATTGTCAGCCTGACAGAGTTCAGAGCTCCTTTTTTGATAAGAGCTTTCACCCATGTTTTCACACATAAATACATTTTCTAAGACTTAAAAAAGCATACAAGAAAAAAAAGTTTCCAATGTATCAGGTAATCCTGACAGTTGATCAAACGCATTTTAGTTTAATTATTAATTATGATCATGGGCAAATATCTTTGCATATAAAGTACATGAACAAAAGGCAAACCATCATTGGAGAGTGCTCCTGACTTGGGACTTAAACATCTTAGAGAAGAGTTATGATCCCTGATTAGTTTTTCAAGATAAATATCAAACGTTCATCTTCCACTCTTGGAAACCTATTTTGATGTACATGTCACAAGAGGCTTTATTTGTTTGGTTTGGTTTTTAAAATAAAGGAATTATTTGCATCTTTATGTCAGCACAGGACTAGGAGACTGTGTCTGCACACGATAACTTAGTCCTCTTTTAAATGACTGTCTTCTTCAGTACTTCTCTAAAAGCAAAATGCAACTTTGTTGTGGCTTTCCTCACAGAGGAGGCAAGTCGCATTCCATCTTTATGGAATGAAATGCAACTTGGTCTTGCTTTGTTGTTGGGGAAATGTCAGAAACAATTTCAGGCCTAAAGAAAAGTATGAAACCCTCGAATCTGTGGTTGTTAACTCCGTACACAAACATGGAGGCTGCCACATAACTTTTAAATTGCCATAGCTTGGCTTTGATGGGTCATCTGTTGGAGGAGTAACATCTGTGAATTTTGGCTGCTGTCGATCTGCAGTATAGAGATCTTTCAGACAAATTCCCACAGCTCCAGTTTCAAAGGAAGAGCCGTGTTTTGCATGGAGGTGGTGTGGGACGGACAGGCTTGCCTACCACAAGCAGCGTTACCCAGCACGGCACCTGGTGTGCTCGCTGCCGAGCCGAGTTTGCCTGTGCTGGTGCAGCCAGACATTGGCACTAGTGTGAACAAGCCCTGGGTCCTGATTTCCTTCTTGATCCAGAGCTGGTGTCTGATGAGGGCAAGTCCCCCTGTGTCTGGCCTGTCAAAAGAAGTGCCTGCTGCCCTGTTATTACGTCTGCCAGTGCAGTCTGAGGCAGCAAGATTTTCTATTGAGGTGTTATGGTTTGGGGTTTTTTTCCTATTGTGTTTGATTGCTGTCATATGAGGAAATAAGATATCTTGCTGTTGAGTAGCAGAATGCATGCGAATAAGGGCTCAGACACATCAACTGATTCGTGGTGAACCTGAAGGCAAAGGGACAAATTAACCCAGATTATCTCATGTTTCCTACAGGCCCACATCCTAGAGAAGGTCGGTGCCTGTGGATGAGTTGAGGCTTCACTGACTTGTTAGGCTGCATTAACATATTTCTGTGCCTGAAACCTCAGGGAAAATGTAGGGTGGGTCCTACCTGGACTGGATTTGATCGTTATCTACACCAAGATCCTTTTACATATATTTACATCTGGTTTAGGAGTTTTCTCTCCACTGCAGCAGTGGCATAAAGGGCATTAAGTATACCTGAGAACCATCCTGGCTTCTCTTCTATGGCTTTCTAACCCATTACAACAGGCTCCTTGCCTTTACTGTTCACTGTCCTGCTGCTTACTCCTTTAAAGTGTTGTTCAGTGCATGTTAACTGACTGCTGTCTTATAGGACATGTCTATGAGGAGCTTTCTCAGTGAAAGCAATGCCTCAGCTAGGCAGATCAACATTTGGACCTCCAAACCAGAGGTGCATCTTTCCTAGGAGGTGTTGATGCTCCCTGGAGACAACGACCTTGTCTGAAATCCTGCAGCTCTGGTCCTACTTAAGGTTGACCCTGAAAGAGGAAAGGGGAAAGACTTGATTATGCACTTATTTGCAACTTTGGGTTATGGCGATGCTATTTGCATACTACTCTAGCGTACTACATGTAAAAGTATTTACCCAGACAGATTTCATCTTCCCACAGTTAGATGAATTTTTGGAATATGATCAGTTCATGCTGAAATTATATGATGTTGGGGCTGCAATTGCAGGGGAGGGAATTACATGCTTCAAGCTATTCCTTCCCAAACTATATCCCTAATCCTACTCAGTTTACTCCCTGGGAAGTATAAATTTGAAAAATGTTTGTTCTTTTTGACAGAGTGGTGCTCGAATCAATATTTCAGAAGGCTCCTGTCCAGAGAGAATTGTGACCATAACAGGCCCAACAGATGCAATTTTTAAAGCTTTTTCTATGATTGCACTAAAATTTGAAGAGGTAAGCAAATAAAATATGGGTTTTTCTCTCTTCAAGCTGAAAAACAAACACTGCTTGAATTTTCTCATGTTTGCTTTAATGTTAAATATGATTTGTTTAATGTTCTATTTAACAGCAATGAAAGTGGTTGTATTTTTATAAATGCTTTTGGCAGTAATGCTGAAGAAAAATAATGGGTCAATTTGCAAGCTGGTTTTTTTCATTTCTGCTTTTTGGAGGCTTCAGGGAAATGCAATTGCTTCTAGTAATGTGCTCTAATGGTGGGAAAAATGTCTTGGAAAATTTCTGGTCCCATTGTGGGTTTGATTTGAAAAGAATAATTGCCTAACTTTTAGCTGTTTCTATATTACTCCATTTGGTATTGATGTAAGTTTTATATATGTCAAAATGAGTATATAAGTCACTCAACAAGAAAATTTTATTTTAAAAACAAACTATATGATAACCAGTTACCATATTTAAAGATTGGCTTTTAAAATTAATTAAAATAAAGGCGCTAAAAGTAAGTGAGGCAAGAGAACACTTGGCAGATTTACAGTTCTGTGCAGATACATACCTAAAGTGCTGGGATCTCTTCAAGTTTCATGGACCAGCTGTGATTAGATATCATCACCACTTTAGTGGGAAGCCTCACAGAAAAGGCAGCAGAATATAGAACATGAACCCTGGTCACTCAGGAGAGGGTTTATCTCTCTCAACTTTGGAAAATCAGATGTCCGATCCAGGCATCTGTCTTGTCCTGTGTGGAGAGACAGATGTCCCTGCAGAAGGAAATTCACCTTCTGCTCAAGGAAGAGCCTGCAGATAGATGGACTGAATCACCAGCAGCAGGAGAAAGGGACTGTGTTTCTCCATCAGTAATTCAACTAAAGGGATTTGAATCCTCTTCTTCTACATGCTTATCTCTTCAAGTCAGTGAAGTTAGTCTCCACACCTTCTTATACTGCCAGGAGATGCTGACATCAATGAGAAACATCAGTGTTTACCTTTATTTATCCATGGTGATTGTTCACATTTAGAGCAACAGGACTAGAAGAGATCTTGTGGATCATCAGATACACTTGTCATCTAGCATAAGCAGTATGTCTTGTAACGTCCTTCACAGCGTGATGATCATCTAGTTAGAGTTTTTCCTACTTTTTTCCTGAAATTGGATCCACAAACTCAGTTTTCTGGTAATTCCTTGCCTAAATTTATTCATGGTCAGCTTATACAGCTTTGTTCCTGTGCCAATACTGGCCATTAGCTTAATTATTGCCTTTCCAACCCTGAGGATTCCCCCCCTAGACATATCTTATAAACCAGTTATATTCATGCCTTTGCCTTTGCCAGAGTAAGTGAGCCAAACTCAGTTTTTCAGAGGATGCATTCCCCATTCCTCTCAAAACCCTAGCAGTCCCTTTCTACTTTTCCTAGCTAGTTTCTATTAACTGTGTGTTAAGTGTGGAGAGGTTGCAAACGAAGTTCTACACAGGTTTGATTTAGTGGCATTAACAGTCCCCTGTCCAACTATCACACTGGCATCTCTGCCACTGCTGGAAATGCCTCACCTCCTGCTAGTGTAATGTTTTACACACAGTCATGCTGTGCCTGGCACGTATCCTCAGGAGTTTTCACTGGGAACCTCTCAGGTCTCAACAGACATTCTTGTCATCCCCCAGACAAATGAGCTGTTATTTTATACTGCAAATGTTAATCCCACTTAGGTATCTCCAATCCTTTGTGGGTTTTCAAATATTCCTGTGCCATATTCCTGCCTTTCAATAACTTGATGAGGCACCTTGGTTTTGTGGATGGTATGTTTTATGAGAACGCTTTTTTTTTAATCTCACCAATTATTAATGCAATAACAATGATTTTTGAGGTTGGATCCTGCAGAACCACACAAGTAATTAGCTTCAGCCCAATTTTAAAACCACCTGTTGTCATCTCCTCCTCAGTTTTATCTCCTACCCGTCTCATATCACTCCCTGTTTCTTCTAGGCTAAAAGGCAGCTTTGTACATGGTACCATATTCTCCAATCCATGAAGAAATAGAGAGAGCAGTCACTCTGCTTTCTACATGAAAAACATGCTCTGCTTAAGGCCTTATTCTGAGAAATGCTGAGGGATTTATTAACGGAGATAATCCCTGTCAGTTCCCACCTAAATGAGTACCCAGTGGAAATAACAGCATTTTTCATAAAAGCATTGAATACAGCATCAGGTCCCCACCCCAACATCCAACACCACTTTGTCTTTGAAAGTGTTATAGTCAGCAGCATGCAAAGAAATCTGAAATTCAGGCATCTGACTGGATTATATGCTTATTTACCCTTGTAGATTTTAGAGGGTAGTCTGGACTCTTCATGTGGCTATTAGCAAAGGGAGATTGGCACTCCCTGCAGATAAGGTATTGTGGTTATATTCTGAAATATCTGTGTTTAGTTTAAATGTGATTGGTTTCTTGTATATTTAAAAGAATAGTGGTGAGGAATATATCTCATAGAATCAGATAGGTTTTCTTTAATTATTTCTGTCAATAAAATGAGGTAACTTACACTCTGGAGGCAAAATAAAGTAATATTTCAGAAGTTACAAATGAACTAACTACCAAATGTTATATTTCATGCATATATTTTTGTTGGAGATTTCTTCAGCTATTTAAAAAACTGAAAATCCCAGAGCAAACAGTGCCTGTCCCAGCTGTGGTTATCGAACCTAACTTGAAATAGAAAAGAAAAAAACAGATACATGTGTGAGATTGATGGTTTGAGAGATTTTTAGGTATTTGTTATGTATGCCCATATGAAGTATTTTGACATGAAACCCTTGCAATTTGAACCCTACAGCTGTACAGCTGGGGATAAGCAGGTCTAGGAAGACATGGGAGCCCTGGAATGCTTTTGTAATCTTAGCAGAAACCTGAAAATGCATCAGGTAGATAGAAAAAAAGAAAGATCTGGAGGAGTGTTCTCTGTGTGGTTGCTCTGCAGACTTATATCACTCTGTTTTGACAACCTTCTTAATAAAAGTTGATTTTCTAGCAACCTGATGTTGAATTTACAAGCTAAGTAGGTAATTGCATAAGCAACTGAAGTATTCTCCGCTGAGGAGAAAGAGTTCTTAAAACATGGCATTAAAACATGGCACTAACCCAGGCAGATCACTGGAGTTGCAAGAGAGTACATTTTAGAGAGTACTTTTCCAGACTGGAGGCCAAGAAATGCAACTCTAAATTCACTGGTGAGTGGGACAGCTTTGCCTTTGGGTATAAATATGTATAATCCACTGGAAGCACGTGGTAGTTCAGTGCTGGAAAAGACAGCAGGCAGAGCTCAGTGGTCAGACCTTCTCCAAATAAATAAGGAAGAGGACGGCAGAATCCTTGTTCATTTGCGAACATTTATGAAGACATGGCTCCACTCTAGGAATAAGGAGGGGAGAAAGGCAAGATGGTAAAAGCAATTGAATTGACACTTTTTTTGACAAATCCTAACTCCTGCTGCTACACTAAAGTAAATCCTGTGGTGGTCATTACCAAGTGAGGAGCCATCTCACAGACTTGTGCTTGCTGTGGAAATTGGCGGCTCTAACATTTCATTTAAAAACTAGTAAAGTAGAATTTTGATGTTTTTCCCTGGAGGCTTGGTAGACTTCTGAGCTGTCAGGTTTGCTTGCCTTGGGAAGCCTTAAACACTGTGACTGTGAGATACCAGGAGCTAGGGGTGCCACAACATTTCAGCATTGTGAACTGGCTTTCCCACCACTTCCCAGCTCCCAGTTAGCCCATCCTGCCTGAGGAGTAGCTTGGGCAGGCAGGGAGAAAGCCATGCAAGGTCCATCTCTAGTGTCTGCTAGAGCCCCAAGGAAACAGAGGCAGTGCCACAGAAAGCTAGAGGTTAAAGAAGTAAGAATCTCCTAATTTGAAAGGCAGCTGTTGTGCGAGGTGTCCAGCCAGCACTACTCGGGACCCCCCAGTTTTGGAGGGGATTTTTTTCTCTTTGTTTCTCTATTGTTATGTTTTTAAGCTGAACTTACACTTTCATGTGTGTGCTGCTAAACCTGTGCATCTGGATTTTGCTCTTTTTAAACGATGAGGAGAAAACAAAGAGAATAGTGGCTTCCAGGTTTTGTGAAGTGCTTCTGAAGGCAATAAGTGCAGTGAAAGCTATGAGGACAGGTCACATATGTTAAGAAAATGGGAGACATTATCAGGGTCATGTTGGATGGCTGAGGAGGGGTATTTATCTACATCTGGATGATTGTGCTTCCACCTGACACAAAAGTGCTATAGTGAGCTGGCATCTTCCATCTGAAAAATTGGCCTGGCTTGTGCTTTGTTTCAGATATATAGGTGCTGCTAAGTTCTGTTATCCCTCTTACTTTATTTTGGATTTCAATCTCTCACTGACACAGGCATTAAACAAAATGTGAGCTACTGTCTGGCAGAGGAATGATTTGATAGCTGTCTTGTGGCATGCAGTGATGCCTCATTCTGTTCAAGATTTTTCTCTTCTTTTTTAAGCTAAACAAGGTCACACCGAACCATTTCTTGGATGGAAAAATGCTGCCGTCACAAATGTGGAGTTCTGTAGGAATCAGTGCTGATGTCACTGAGCTCCCACACAGGTTCAACAAGGTGTGCAGAGTTGTTTAAAGTACTTTTTATTTTTTTAATTTGAGGTAACGATCATACACACTTTTTTTTTTTTTTTCAGCAAGTCGTAGTCTTGATGGTTGGACTCAATGATCCAATGGGTCTTTTCCAACCTGGTGATTCTATGATTCTATGATAAGTGAGAATTTAGGGAATTACATCAGTTCTGTAACTCATGCTACATCATAAATGATTTAAATGAGCATGGAATGCACGTTTTCTCTCCTTCCTATCCTAGTCTTTTAGGTAGCATTTCTGTGAATGGTGTAATAGCTGCACCATGCCACCTCACAAATGGATGAGATGGTTTTTTTCAGCTCACAGCTAATGTTAGCAAACCACATCAAGACTCCCATGAGTCATTGGACAACTGACATGTATCTTGTGGCTTTTTTGCGTGACCCTAAGTGCCCTCAGCAGCATCTCATTGATCAGTGGGAAGATAAGCTTTATCTTTTCCTCTGTGATGAAGACTTTAGAGGTGTTGCTTTGTCTTGCTTAGAAGATTTTGAAAAAATATATACGTTTAAAGCAATGTAAACCTTGCAACAAGAAGTATATTGGAATATTCATGTATATGTGTGGTATAGTCTTATTGCATAATGAAATACGGGGATGCAGGTTACATTACCTGGATATGGCTAATTGCTTGTCTGCTGAGCTCTTTGTACTCTGGTCATATAACTTTGATGGAAAAGAGTTTAGGAATTATGTAACAGTACAAATATTTATAGATCTGCTACAAAAGAGAAATTATACCTGGGGAGTACAGCAAAATATTTATCAAAACAATCTGATTTTCTCTGCTCAGATTATTCACAATTTTTTTTGTACTTTGTTTTTTTAACCTTTTTTCTTTGTATCAAATCCTGACAAGAAATTTCCTGAAACGTAAAGATATTTTGTTTAGTGGAAGTGTTCTGTTGAGGTGGTAGAAAAGAGACCAAATCAGGATTTAGGGGCCTGTGAACTCAAAAGCCTCTTCGTCTTTTCCATCTGCTTTGGATGGTCTAATGACAGATACCACCTCCTCTTCCTAGTCGTGTCTCAGGGACTGTCTTCTGGTACCTGCAATACCAGACAGTGAAAGAGTTCCTCTGACAGAAGCTGCTTGTGTGGTTCATGCAGTGTGTCACCACCTTTCATGGAAATGGTCATTGGTTTCATGGAAAGGGTCACTGGGCACTGGAACAAGCTACCCAGGGAGGTGGTTGAGTCACCGTCCCTGGAGGTGTTTAAGGGACGGGTGGACGAGACGCTGAGGGACATGGTTTAGTGTTTGATAGGAATGGTTGGACTTGATGATCCAGTGGGTCTTTTCCAACCTGGTGGTGATTCTATGATTCTAAAGCCAGCAGCTTTACCTTCAACAGAAACAAACCATGACTGGTTGCATGCTCGCCGGGTCTCCACGAACAGCTGAGGCATTTGCTCTGAATCCTTCAGTGCTTGTCAGGAATGAGAAATCCTCCGCTAATTCTCACTCATGTTATGATTACAGGACATAAACGCTTCAATGACAAACAGCACAGTGACAAGCAAACCACCTGTAACACTGCGGCTCGTGGTCCCAGCAAGTCAGTGTGGATCCCTTATAGGAAAAGGAGGCTCCAAAATCAAAGAAATCAGGGAGGTAAGTCTTGAGCCAGGGACACTGGCTAGCTTGGCGTCCTACCACAGCGTGTCCTGCCAGCACTGTCCACTACAACTTGCCCATTGCACAAACATGAGCATGTTTTGAGTGAAAAACCTGGAAAAACCTTGCTCTGGGGAAGGAGGGATCTAGCACAAATGTACCCTTCTACCTCCCTTGAAGCTAAAGACCATGTGTGAAGTAAAGAAATAGCTTTACAATGTATTAGTCTCTAATGTACAATTTAGCAAAGCAACAATTCAGTGACAGAAACAGCTCTTCCAGTTTCTCTTCAGGTATAGCCCTCTCCCCAGCAATATTCAGGTGACCCCAGTTTCAAACACTGCAGCTCTTTCCAAATCAGTTACCACCCTTGTGACCATGGAAAGGCCCAAGTGGCAATGGGGAGTCCAAGTTAGTGGGTTAAATGCTTGATCTACTTTTTTAGAAGAAAGTTACTTTCATGATCCTTTCTTGTTTCTCCCTAATCTCACTGTGCCACAGGTGACCTGATTTAATGTGCTCCGTATTGATCTTTTTTTAATCCAGAATTTCTCTAACAATATTCAATCAATGTTCTGTGGTAGCAGCCACTTTTTTCTCTAATCAGAAAATGCAACAATTATCATAAGGTGCCAGTATTGATTCTTCCATGCTTGACTGCAACAACACAGCACATGCCAAGCCAAGGATCCAATATTTTTAACCAGTCAAACAAGAAAATTAGGTAGATGCTAAGTGCTGTAGAGAAAATCTGAATAGGTCATTTCAGAAAAAAAAATTTATTTTTATTCTGGATAAAGTGACAATACTCCTTCTACCTTTACATTCATCCTAACATGGTATGAGATGTTGAATATAAAGATAACATGCAGAAAAATTTTTTTCATTTCATAGAATCATAGAATGGTTTGAGTTGTAAGGGACCTTAAGAATCATCCAGTTCCAACCCTACCATGGGCAGGGACACCTGCCACTGAATCAGGTTGCTCATAGCTTCATCCAGCGTGGCCTTGAACACCTCCAGGAATGGGGCTTTCATGACGTCTCTGGGAAACCTGAGTGCCTCACCACCCTCAAAGGAAAAGTTCCTTCCTAATACCTAATGTCTAATCTAAATCTCCCCTCTTTCAGCTTACAACCATTCCTCCTCGTCCTATCACAGCACTCCCACTTGACAGGCTTTATCAAAATAAAACTTACTTTTTTTATCTAAAATGTAGATTCAAGAGAGTAGGTTTAATTAAACTTTTCAGTTTCTTTTCAAATGTGAAAAAAAAAGTTAATGGATTTTTTTTTTCAAATAATATTTTTTTTAAAATTTTAATATCTATTGGAAAACC
>WAAB01007662.1:5853-22751 GCA_013389865.1 Piaya cayana | reverse complement strand
CCCTCTCCTCCTGGCACTTTCCAGCCAGACTTCTCCTAGTCTGGAGCTGCTCAGGGTTGTTGTGCCCCAAGTGCAGGACCCGCCATTTGGCCGCGTTAACCCTCATCCCATTGGTCTCAGCCCATGGATCCAGCCTGTTCAGATCCCTTTGGAGCCTCCCTACCCTCCAGCAGATCCATGCTTCCACCCAGCTTAGTGTCATCTGCAAACTTGCTCAGGGAGCACTCGATGCCTTCATCCAGGTCATTGATGAAGACATTGAACAGGATTGGACCCAGCAAATTTACTAAGGGTGCAAATTTCCCAAATAATGTTCTTGAAAGCAGGGCATCTCTTAAAAAAAAATAAAAAATGCTTTTAACAAAGAGGAATTTCCCAATGAAGAAATACTTTCTCCAAAACTCCTCCTAAAGTTTATCAACAAATCACTGGATCCTCCCTCCACTTTCTTTCTTTGTAGGTAACTGAGCATTTTGGAGGTCTCAAAACAGGCTTTTAGGAAGAGGACGGCATTGGGAAAGACGGTCTCTGTTGACAATGAAGGCACAAGACTGAGGGACACTTTCCACCACCAGTTTCTCAATGATGCTTTCAAGCAAACATGTAACACGCTATGAAACCATTAAATTATTTTCATTGCTCCAATTCTTCTTGGAACCTCAGCCTACGCTTTCAGGTAAGGTGAAAGCACTCATACAGATGGAGGTGGACATATTAATTCAGAGAAGAATCCTTTTAACTCTCTTACTTTCCGAAGTGCTCAATGCAGCGTGCTGAGTCTCTGCGGATACAGCCTAAAAAAGAAACATGAATTCAGCACAACAGGGTGAGTTTGTTTTTTTCAGTGCCAATGTGAAGCTAGTTTACATAATACAATGTTCCTGTGAGAGAATAATTGTGTCAGGATAGTGCTCATGTCATTTAATTATTCATTTAGAACTTCTAATGAAAGCTGTTTAGGAAACAAACGGCCGCTTATGTTCTGCATGCAAAATAATTAAACATTCAGAACATGATATTTAGCAAGGATGGATATCAATATAAAATATGATATTTAATTTTACCTAAGAGGAAGGATTAGCTCAATTTGGAAGGAAGGAAGGAAGGAAGGAAGGAAGGAAGGAAGGAAGGAAGGAAGGAAGGAAGGAAAGGAGAGGAGAGGAGAGGAGAGGAGAGGAGAGGAGAGGAGGAGGGGGAGGGGGAGGGGAGAAAAGCTGCTGGGGAAGGAGATTACTAGCAAAAATATTATGTCTGGAATAGCTCCAGAAATTCATGGTACCCACACCCATATTTCCTCATGAATACTACCAGATATTTATCAAGCATGGATTGTAACGCGGCAGATGAATATTCAATTAATATTCTGGGTTCCTAATCTTCACAGGCATATCGAACTATTTGCCTCTAGCCCACCTCCCCTGAACGAAGTGAATTATTCCAGAGGGAAAAGATTCTCCCTTATCTCCTTTAGGGCACACATGCTACATAATGCAGCACAGCAGTGAGATGTGACAAGCAGCCGCAGTGCACACCGAGGGCAGCGTAGTTGCACCGTGATATACCTCCAGCTGAGCTGAGCAGCTCTGCTAATGCACCAATGCTCTTCTGGGACTGGATCCTGTCCTTTCAGCCTGCATTCAGATTTCCCCAGAGAGCACAGAGGGGAAAACCTAGCAGCCTGTACAGCAGCTAGAATCCATTACTAGCATCAGCAGCATTTCTGAATATGAACTGAATATTGGTCCTAGTTTGTAGTCCTTCCCTCGTAGCTCACATTATCATGAAGTTTTTAGAACCACAGAATAATAGGATTATGGAATAATTATTTGGGTTGGAAGGGACCTTAAAGCCCATCCAGTTCCACCCCCCCTGCCATGGGCAGGGACACTTCCCACTGGATCAGGTACCCAAGCCCCATCCAACCTGGCCTTGAACATCCCCAGGGATGGGGCAGCCACAGCTTCCCTGGGAAATGTGGGTCAGGGCCCNGAGCCTTCTCCTCTCCAGGTTGAACAACCCCAACTCTCTCAGCCTGTCCTTGTATGGGAGGTTCTCCAGCCCTCGGATCATCCTTGTAGCCTCCTCTGGACCCATTCCAACAGCTCCATCTCCTTCTTATGTTGAGGATTCCAGAGCTGGACACAGGACTCCAGATGAGGTCTCAAAAGAGAGGAACAGAGGGGCAGAATCCCCTCCCTTGCCCTGCTGACCACGCTGCTTTTAAAGCAGCCCAAGACACAGTTGGCCTCCTGGTCTGCAAGCACACGCTGCAGACTCACTTCCAGATTCTCATCCACCAGCACCCCAATTCCTTCTCCTCGGGACTGCTGTCAATCACATCATCCCCCATCCTGTACTGAAATAGGGAATTGACCCAGCCCAGGTGTAGGACCTTACACTTGGCCTCATTGAACCTCACGAAGTTATTCCTACATAGCTCCTAAACCCTTCTCAGGGTGGAATAATCATACAGTCCACTGGTACTTCATGTACTTTTGAGCTAAACAACTAAAATCACCAGTAGATAATGATACTGTAAGATTATTTGCTCCTCTTCAATGTGACCTAACCTCTGCAGAGGGAGAAAACGTCAAAATGAGAAGTCATAGTTTATGCTTAATTTAAAAGCTAAAATATAGCTTAACCATTTTGTCAAAGATCCTTATTTCCCAGTGCTTAGAAGGAAATTGTATACTGTAGGGAGAGCTGGGGGTGTTTAGCCTGGAGGCTGAGGGGAGACCTCATTGCTCTCTGCAACTACCTGAGAGGAGGTTGTGGAGAGGAGGGAGCTGGGCTCTTCTCCCAAGTGACAGGGGACAGGACGAGAGGGAATGGCCTCAAGCTCCACCAGGGGAGATTCAGGCTGGACATTAGGAAAAAAATTTTCCCAGAAAGGGTGATTGGGCACTGGCAGAGGCTGCCCAGGGAGGTGGTTGATTCACCTTCCCTGGAGGGGTTTAAGGGACGGGTGGACGAGGTGCTGAGGGACATGGGTTAGTGTTTGATAGGAATGGTTGGACTTGGTGATCCTGTGGGTCTCTACCAACCTGGTTGTTCTATGATTCTATGATTCTGTGAGGAAGGCCTGGGGTTTTGGCTTGTATGTGTAAAAGAGACTAAGTTTTCCTCTGTATCTGGATTCTGCTTGGCTATCACAATGTGAATAATAACAGTACAAGTATAAATGTTCCCAAAGAAAAATAATCAAAATTATACAGACGTGGGCAACCTTCCACAGGAGACAATAGCTGGGCCAGCAACACGCTCAGAATTCTGCTGCAGCAGGCGAATGCTGTTAAACATCATTTGTGCTCCTCTGACCCTTTTAGCATTTCCTGGTAGAATAAGAAACAAAGGAGTTAAGATCAGAATGATAAATCATTGTTTTAGCAGTAACAGTGGTTAAATAAATGGTACTCTCCATGATACGCAGTAATAATTATTTTCTCCCTTCTCCTTTTCTTAATTTATCTTCCTGATACTTTTATAGATTGTGGGCTTGGCAAGTGACTCCTTAAGTGTGGTGTCTGTTTTTCTCTGTAAAATTCTCAAAAGAATATTTTATGATATTTCTGTTTTACCAGGCTAGTTGGAACAAACAGGGATATTTTGTATTTAGTTAAAAAAGAAATAGAGTCAAGGTACTTACAATTTATAATCTTAATTGTTACTACTGGAACAGATTTTTATTACATCATCTGTGTCAAAGCTCTGCTAATGAAGAACCAGACCCTAACCAGAAGATAAGGCATTTTTTAAAATCACCTTTGTCAAGGGAGTTGGTTGTCGAGTGAGGGGATTCTGCTCCTCTATTACTCTCTTGTGAGACCTCATCTGGAGGCCTGTGTCCAGTTCTGGAATCCTTAACATAAGGATATGGAGCTGTTGAAACAGGTCCAGAGGAGGTTATAAGGATGATCCAAGGGCTGGAGAACCTTCCATATGAGAACAGGCTGAGAGAGTTGGGGTTGTTCAACCTGGAGAAGACCTTAGAGCAGCTTTCAGTACCTGAAGGGGCTACAAGAAAGATGAAGAGGGATTTTTTACAAATGTGTGGAGTGACAGGATGAGGGGGAACAGGTATAAACTGGAGAGGGGAAGATTTAGACTAGATAAAAGGGGGAATTTCTTCACTATGAGAGTGGTGAGGCCCTGGCCCAGGTTGTCTAGGGAAGCTGTGGCTGCCCCATCCCTGGAGGGGTTCAAGGCCAGGTTGGATGGGGCTTGGACACCTGATCCAGTGGGAGGTGTCCCTGCCCATGGCCAGGGTGGAACTGGATGGTCCCTTAAGATCCCTTCAAACCCAAACTCTTCTATGATTCTACAAAAAAATAAAGTGTCCCAGTTAAATAATGACATTACAGATTCAGTCTTCATATGAAAAATAGATAAATGTTTTTGCAGAAGAGTTAAGAGAGAAGTGGCTTGAGGAAAGAACTGCCTGTAAGTGTTAGATGTGATGGAGCAGCAGAGCCCAGCTAGCAGCCTCCAACAGGCATCTCCTTTTTGGTCTTCCACCTTTTCTAGGAGGCAGCAACACTTAAGGCCAGGAACATCCATATGCAAAGAACCTGAACCAGTGACGTTGCAGACAGCTAGGAAGGAGGGAGTAGGGTTGACCCTTTTCTTGAACAAACAAAATTCCAGCATAGAGTTAAAATTAGAGATTGGTAGGAATGGTTGGACTTGATGATCCGGTGGGTCTCTTCCAACCTGGTGATTCTATGATTCTGTGATTCTGTCACTGAGCCCCTGGTCCAAGTGTCCCAGCTCCAGAAGCTTCACTGTCCCGAGGAAGACAACTTTTTCTGATTCCAACATACTGCATCCCCGTGACCTTCACACATGGAGGTTACATTTCAGCACTGGAGCTTTGGACTCTGGAAAACCAGAGAAGTCTTCTTGAATGGCTCCCAGTGTCACTCATTGAAAAAAATATCAGCATTTCTGTTATATAAAATTCCTCAGCAAAATGTGGGAACTACTAAACTTTTTGCTGGTTTTGGTATATTACAGAAAAAGACATTCCTGAAAAGGGGATGCCACAGTATTCTGGTCCCTTATCTTCTAACTGTCACGTATTTTTGTCAATAATTAATAAATGTAAATTCACTCCTGTAAGGTGCTTTAAACTTCTAACATATTTTTTAGGATAAGAGACTGTGGGGAATAAAGGGAAAGATAATCCTACCCTATAACCACAAATCAAAATCAGAAACCAAGAAAACAAACAGCTGCTTTCCTCCCCAAATTGAGTGAAAAGTATAGAAACTGCAAAAAATAATTGCAATTCTGAGCCTCCATCAGCTCTCTGACCAGTTGTTCTTTTTCTGTCCTTTTCTATAAAGGGTGAGTACTAATAGAGACAGCAAAGGCAAGGTCTGAACTAGGTAATTCAAATAATTCTGTTTTCATTTATCGATCTGCAAACAATCAGAGAATTTTGTTAAAAATTCCAATGATTTTTATCTTGACAGTGCCTCTTTAATAACTAAATGGAATCTGTATTAATTATTTATCTCCTTTAAACTCTACTGAATAGCTTTGCTGAAAATTACCACATTTACATTTATAGAACACCGGCACTTGTATAGATAGGTTCAAAATTCATTATTTATACAGTGTTGGCTTTATTTATAGGAATCAGATTCAGTAATTAGCATCGTATACAAGAGGCCACTCATTCAGCTGTAGGGGAGAGGGCATAGGGTGAAAAACAAATCCTAAACAGAATCGTCTAATTCTGCAGAGTTCAAGCTACTCTCTAGCCTATTAATTAGCAGAGAAATTTCTCTAATAGTGATGGCAAAGTTGATGGAATAGCACCATTAGGTCTGGTTTGTCATTTGTGGATTTTAAGGGACTGTTTTAAGTTCTTTAGTCTTAAAGTGTTCTATCTGTGTGGTTACTCAGGATTACCTTGGTTTTTTTAAAAGAGGTGGAGAAGAGCTCAGAAAGAAAATGTGCATAAAATACAGCAGGACCAATCCTGTAATTCAGACTCCTTATTGCCAAAAGTACATAAGGACAGGAGTATGGAAACAGTACGTGGAGCAATTTCTTCTCATCGTAGTAAAAATACAGCCCTTCTCCATGTCAGTGAAATGAATAACCGTTCTGTAGGATTTGCTTTGGAAACTGTCACCTCTGGGCTGGACAGGCGCACACTCTCTTGGGTGGAAAACTGGTTGGCTGGAGGGCCCAGAGAGTGGTGGGAAATGGAGTTAAATCCAGCTGGAGGCCAGTGACAAGTGGGGTTCCCCAGGGCTCAGTGCTGGGTCCAGCTCTGTTCAATGTCTTCATCAATGACCNCTCTGGACTCAGCACTGGTGAGACCGCTCCTCAAATCCTGTGTTCAGTTGTGGGCCCCTCAGCACAAGAAGGATGTTGAGGCTCTGGAGCGAGTGCAGAGAAGAGCAATGAAGCTGGGGAAGGGGCTGGAGAACAAAAGGAACGGTCATTAGGCACTGTAACGTTGGCACAGTTTGGTGGTTGATTCCCCTTCCCTGGAGGGGTTTAAGGTGCGGGTGGATGAGGTGCTGAGGGTCATGGGTTAGAGATTTGTGGGAATGGTTGGACTCGATGGTCCGGTAGGTCTCTTCCAACCTGGTGATTCAATGATTCTGTGATTTTTAATGTAATTAAGGTTCAGAAAATCTCTAAACAACCTTCACCCTCTGTTCACAGGTTATACTGAAATTCACCTGCAAAATACAAACCTTAAACAGTCAGAAGCTTGCAGAGAAAAACCAGAAGGTTGTAATCCTGTGGCCTTGAACCCAGTGAGACTGAACACAGTCCACTTTTACCGCCAGCGTGTAACTAATGCACCATCAATATTTCATGCGCGTAATTTCAAATGAGTAAATAGCTTTCTGCAAGTTGCATAATTTGCTCATAATCTCAGTGCGTCTTGTTCCATTTAAAGCTAAATGCCACCGGTTTAAAAATACCTCAACATGTTTATATCTTAAAAAGCCCCCGACCTCACTCTCGCTACCACCCACCTTCACTGCCAGAGTGAACAGTTTATCCCAATGCAAGCACCGAAAAAAAGCCAGGGGACAGATCCTACCAAATATCAACTATTGTGACTATTTGGTCACTAAAGGAGAGACGTGAGCAAGCAAAAAGCAGAGCCGTGACATACGAGGTGTGTTCTGTTTAGGGAAGCTAATGAAACCGAGGCCTCAGCCATTAACCTTCAAGGAAGAAAAGCCAGGCCTGCTGCTTTAAAAATCACTGGGGCTAATCTTTCACCATGACAAGCATTAGTAATGAATAATTAAGCATTTAATATAATGTTGCTTTGGTGAAAAATGAAAATTTCACAATTGATGGCCCTAAACCTATTCAGCGTTATTATGGTGCAGTAAAAGCAGGAAGAGGGCTTTGATGAAATGCAGGTTTTTCACTGGAGGATGGTTTTTTTCCCCCTCTGTTTTGTTTTTTTTTGGTTTGGGTTTTTTTTCCTGATGGTTGGACCGAAGCGGTTACAGTTATTAGGTTCAAAATCTATTCAGAGATGAACGGTGGCCCTGCTGAGAGAATTTCATGAAAAATTTACAAAGGAAAATTCAACCTGGAACAGTCTCACATCTCATGCCAGCTCGCCCTAGGTCGAGCCGTGTTTTTCCCCATAATATTCAGCTGATGTGAGGGAAATAAATCATTCAGTAGATGCAAATGTTAAAACTCTCCAAAATGAACATCTCGACTTGAGAACCTATTTTGATTAAGTGATATAGTTATTTAAAACAATTTAACAGATGCTTCCTTAGTGACTTCCTCGTAATAAAATGTTTAATGCAAAAGAAATATTTAAGTAATAAATAATTTGAACTGTGCTCTAAGAACTAGGCTGCAGTGAGTCCTCACAGCCATTCCTCTCTTCCTCAGTGCCTGTTAGCAAGAATTTTAACAGCGGATTATCAGAAAATCACAAGTTTTGGTGGGTCTCGGGACGAGACAGAGTGTTTTTTTATCATCGTATATCAGACCAAAAGATACTGGTGTGGTTTAAATTGGTTCAAATACAGCTGCTTTAGAATCCACTTTCTAATATAGTGTGGATGGGTTAAATAAATAATGACATCTTCTGTACCATGGCTAAGAAACGACAGGAATTATTCGCTCTTTCCAGTCTTTATACTCACGGATGACACTTGCCAATGACATTTCGTGTATATTTGGTTTGACTCTGCTTTAACAGTCATGGGCTCTGTGGGTTTTCAGTGTATCATGAGTTATCCTTAAGAAATAATAGGGTAAAAATAAATTATCTAACCAGTGGTAACAGAATTTAGACTATTTTTTCCTCTCAGTGGAGCTGACTGTTTTCCTAACCTCACGCAGACTGAATTACCTCACATCTATGGTAAATCTATCCTCCTAACTTCAAAAAAACCCTGTGGACTGTGAAGAGTGTGCACACACACATGTTTAGAGGCACCAATTCCTCAGAAATAAATACAAATCGAGGAAGAATATACAGTTATAAGTATTCTCCAGGTAGATTGCAGTCTATAACGGTTGTGTAGAAGTGGCCATTAGCTGGTTGCAACAGCTCCTTTTCCCAGGGTTTAAAAATGCATCAGCTACAGGAAAATCTGCTAAGCAGATTACTGCTGAAACTCTGACCTTGAACAGTTCATAAATGAATGATTGATGCCAGGCTCCTAGAAAGAGATGAGCTACAGCTTTTTCTAAACTCCCAGAAAGCTTTCTAGAAGGCTACCTGCAGTAACCAGAGATGGAACATGAGGCATCTCTGAAGTACATTTATTTTTAACTTTCTTCTCATAGTATTTCGAATTAAAATATTATATATATATTATATATATATATAAAAAAATGCTGGGGTGAGTTTTTCCTCTCAGATTTTGTTCTTACAGTAACTCCACCATAGCTTTAAGCAGATCTTAAGCATCACTGCTCCGTTTTGTAAATAGAGTAACAGAAATACAGAGCTTGAGGTGAAGTTTTGAAAGAGGCACTGCTAGCAGTGTTACCTTATCTACTTCTGGTTCCACCACTCCCACTTCTTTTGTCCTTTGGCGTTATCTGTGTCCTGTCCTCAAAGGTTTTCACCACCATAACGCTCCATTCCACGTAAGCAATGCTGTAGGACAGCAATACAAGTGCATCAATACAAAAGCTAAAAAATTATAATCTTAATTTATGCTAAGAAATATTAATTTATAATTTATTTTAAATTAATATTATTAATTTATATTCTTAATTTAAGAGGTTTGAT
The DNA here is from genome assembly GCA_013389865.1 of Piaya cayana. Taxonomy (NCBI): domain Eukaryota; kingdom Metazoa; phylum Chordata; class Aves; order Cuculiformes; family Coccyzidae; genus Piaya; species Piaya cayana. The sequence goes on along the minus strand of WAAB01007662.1, from coordinate 13,495 downwards.
GCAATGTTCAACCTGATTATCCATCTCATCAGCATNGGAGGTTGTGGAGAGGAGGGAGCTGGGCTCTTCTGCCAAGTGACGGGGGACAGGATGAGAGGGAATGGCCTCAAGCTCTGCCAGGGGAGGTTCAGGCTGGACATTATGAAAAAAATCTTCACAGAAAGGGTCATTGGGCGTTGGAACAGGTTGCCCAGGGAGGTGGTTGATTCACCTTCCCTGGAGGTGTTTAAGGGCCGTGTGGACGAGGTGCTGAGGGACATGGGTTAGTGTTTGATAGGAACGGTTGGACTCGATCCAATGGGTCTCTTCCAACCTGGTGATTCTATGATTCTATGATCTCCCTGCCCCTTTACAGAAAAAATACACCGTCACACAAGGCAACAATGCACATTACCTGAATCCAACACTGGATTATAAATATAAGATGCAGTTTGACACTCCTCCTTCATATTTTTTATTAATTCCTACTAAAAAATCACATTTTTCCTATAAACATTTTTTTTTGGAAGTGCTAAAATACAGTTTATCTAAGACAACAGAGGATTAGATTACTCTATAGAGCTTTGGACCCCAAAGGCTTGCGTTTTGGTCTTAGTCAAACCACACTCTTATTGTGCTACCTTGCCAATTACTTCAATGAGTTTCCTGTCAATAAAGTCGGCTAAGATGTTGCTACCTAAATAGCCGCACATGTTTCAGCAGATCAAAGCCAGTAACAATCATAAATGGATCAGTTACTTTGGTGAATACAAGCAAAAACATGTCTAATTAGAGAGACGTGACTACTGGGTAAAATTAGGAGACAAATATATATATATAACATAGGAAACTTGGGGTTTCTTGTTTTATGTATACTTTAATGTACATATAGAGGTACTACAAATAAAAACTGTATTAATAAACACTATGAAACAGCCATTTCTAATACACAGCTCTAGTCCAAATCACAATCCTTTCCAATCACAGCCTTTTCCAATTGATTTCCTTGGCTAAGCTGACCACAATAGATCCAATACACGAACAAAAGGATCCAGGCACCGGCTACTGTGGATGCACCCAGTCTGCGTGATTCGCCGTGTTTACTGAAGCAAACCAGTAGTATTTTTAGTGTCTTTCATTTCATCTATATCATTTTCTCTATACATTTTATTAGGTCTGCTACAACTTTGGTAATAGAATCTGCTGGAATTTGCAGGAGGTTTTTGAGAAATCGCTCCTTCCATCCTCACCCCCAGAAGACAAAAATCCCCTACGCTGGTGGTCTAAGCGTATGTGAAACTGGGTGCAGCGCAGAATGGGCTTAGATTTCATAGGACAAAAGATTTCTGCCTCAATACAGGGACCATCCAACCCTGAGATCCCCGTGGATGAATCAATACCTCGAAGCGTAGCCATGACAACCATAGAGATCAAATAGGCTCAAGCACACACCGTATTCACAGTATGGATTTTTCAGCACAGGACAATACGGAGCTCTCAGTGCCTGAATATGGATGAGGAGAAGCTGGCTGAGGCAGACTTCTCTTGCGAAGACTGAAGTGATGCTGCTGAATTTCACGCCGCTATGGAGAGGGTGTCCTTCCTCCAGTCATTAAGACACGACAGACTTTGTAGCCATGGCTCACAGACCTAGGTTTCTGAGTTATTCTGAAATTTTGGTTAGCCATGATCATGAAAAGAAACCTTTATTATTTCCTTTTGTTGGAAGCAAATACCATTGGCCTGCTGCATCCACCTATGACCAGGTCTTTAGATCTGCAACTCTCAACATCTGCTGCTCGATGATCCTATGGAGTCTCTTCCAACCTGATAATTCTATGATTCTATGATTCTATATACATATACATGCACATATATACAAAATAAAATGTCACAAGCAGTTCAGAACAGCAATCCACCTGCTTCATGGAAGTAAGAGCGGTGCCTGATTGCATTTTGGGGCTCCATTCTGTCCATATTCTGTAGGGGTTAATTTCAGAGTTTTGATGATTGCCGCGTTCTCTAAAACCATAAGTATGGTCTTGAGCGGCCTGGAACGCTATGTTAATGGAATTAATGACAACCACACCCAATGATCATGGCCTCTGACAGGTAAATTTAATTAGAACAACAGAACAACCTATTAAACACCTACAGCAACAAACCAGGAGAAAACATTATTTTTGCATAAAGCCATGCACATTGCCNACAAAAAAATTACATGCTTTCTAAAAAAAAAAAAAAAAAAAAGAAATCTCAATATATGTTTTAAAATAACAGCAAAAAAATTCAAATAAGTTTCAGCTGGGGCATAATAAAGGTTTGCAAGGGCTTGTAGTGATAGGATGAGGGGAAATGGGTGTAAACCAGAAAGAAGAATATTTAGACTAGACGCATGGAGAAATTTCTTCATGATGAGAGTGGTGAGGCCCTGGCCCAGGTTTCCCAGGGAAGTTGTGGCTACCCCCCATCCCTGGAGGGGTTCAAGGCCAGGTTGGATGGGGCTTGGAGCCCCTGATCCAGTGGGAGCTGTCCCTGTCCATGGCAGAGGGCTTGGAACTGGATGATCTTAAGGTCCCTTCCAACCCAAATTATTCTAGGATTCTAATTTCCTGGTGACTGTGACACTTCACAGAAGCTCTTCTTCTGCCATCTCCCAGTTACTTGCCATTCCATCCCAAACTACTCTATGATTCTGTGTTAATACAGAACTCAGTCTGAGTAAAAAATGCTCAGCATTGAAATATTGAAATATTAATGTGATTAAGGTGAAAAACTTGTGCACACCCAGCAGCGAAAGCACTACTTGAGGCAAAGCTATTTTAGAATCATAGAATCATAGAATCACCAGGTTGGAAGAGAACCACCGGATCATCGAGTCCAACCATTCCCATCAAACTCTAAACCATGTCCCTCAGCACCTTGTCCACCCGTCCCTTAAACCCCTCCAGGGAGGGTGACTCAACCACCTCCTGGGCAGCCTCTGACAGTGCTCAATGAACCTTTCCATGAAAAATTTTTTCCTAGTATCCAGCCTAAACCTTACCTGGTGGAGCTTGAGGCCATTCCCTCTTGTCCCCTGTCCCTTGGGAGAAGAGCCCAGCTCCCTCCTCTCCACAACCTCCCCTGAAGTACTTATAGAGAGCAATGAAGTCTATTTTGCGGAAGTGTTACCATACTCCATATGATACAATAACCAACTGATTTCAGTCTTTGCTGAATGAACTTGACCTGCTTCCCCACAAGCTTCATAATGCACCTATGATAAGTTTTAATGGTCCGTGATATTCATGCATCTGTTCCCTTGCAGTTGATTTGCATTCTTTTATTGTAAATAATGCAGTCTTGTTCCTAATTGCATGCATCTGTCCACAGTTCAAAGACTTTAATTCTTCCTAATTAACAGCTAGCTGATTATTTAGAGAACCTGCCTGTACCCTCCATGAGTTCTCTGTAAGATTATGATCTCTGAATGTGCCTGTGTCAGAATGCAAACAGTTTTGTCTGATGTCTGACTTGGTTTGTCTTTTTAATTTCCATGTTGCACACTATAGAATCATAGAATCAGCAGGTTGGAAGAGACCCACCGGATCATCGAGTCCAACCATTCCTATAGAAGAGTAGTCAATAAGAACTAACAGAAGAGGATTTTCTACTGAAGCACTACCTCTGAAGAATAATTAGTAGAGCCAACAAGTTACCATCAAAAGAAGATTTCTAAAAAATTTTGTCGTGGACACAAGTATGTTACCTGGCTATATTTATTGTGGCCTTACAGAAATTGCTCTGATTAATACCTGATAAAAATTCTGGAGAATAACACAAGGGCAGAGTCAGCTGTTGTCCTTCATTCTCTTTCAGTCACGAAAACTGCAGGGAAGTGAACCGTTGGCACTAAGAACCTGGCGAAGTGGAGGAAACACTGATATTCTGACCTCTCACAACTTCCAGTGAAAGGATGATTAGAACAAGGAGGTTTATTGATTATTTCTAAAACAGGATCTCTCCAAGACAGTAACATTGTGATCCAAGATGCTGAAACCCCCGTTGTCTTCTTCACATGTTTCTTCATGTTCTCTGCTGAAACAAATATTTACTAAACACAACAAACAGACTCAAATATCTGTAGAGCCTAAAAAAAAAAAGAAAAGAAAAGAAAAAAAAAGGATGCTTAGGATGCTTTCTCAATTTTAAGGTCAGACACCCAGGACAGCATTACAACCCCATTGAATTTCCCTTGGAAGGAGGATTAACTGTGCCTCTCTTCATACCTAGAAGTACAGGGAGTGGGGGTGTTCAGTCTTGTGAATCACTAACCTTCTCTAGAATCCTTACTATTTGTGTAGCTTGTATTCTCTCATTTTAGAAACCTTTCCTATAAATAGTACTTGGCTCTTGTTCTGATTAAGCAGCATTTATCCTCAAATACATGCAGTTCTGTTAAGTCAAGGTAATTCTCAATGTCAATTTTAGACTCCAGATTGCTGGAAAACCCTTCACTGAAAAGTTTCTAACAAAATCTTAAATAAGCATGTGTGTAGACCTGTGGGTTTCATACTAGATATGTATATCTCATATAAAATATGTATTAGTAGTTTTAAGGAGTCAGAAACCAAATAAGTGTACACAGAATAGCATAGAAAGCTAGAACTCGAAGCAATAATTATAAATAATGCATTTTCCAGGATGCTCTGCTAGCAGTAGAGCTCAATTTGCTTAAGAGGCTACACTGCCTGTGATGGTCAGTGCAGGCTTTTAAATCCTTTTAGCAGTGAAACTTGATAAATCTATTATTTTAGCTACTAAATACCCATGCCAGACAGGACTGGCAATAGGAGTGTGAAACACTGATGCTGCGAGGCTGGCTTGTGGCACATTTTTTGCCTGTTGGAAAAGAAAAAAAAAAAAGGAACAGTTTCTTAAAATGTTTCTAAATCACGTTTCTCCCCTGGGAGACAGCAACCATTAGTCTAGAAAATTAGTGACTCGCACACTGACCTGCTTAACTCTATTTGCCTGCAAGGGGCTAAATTCTTTTTAGTGGTTATGAAAGGACTTCTGTTTGGAAGAACAATTAGTTGGCAACAATGAGGGGAAAGTTTTCAAGGATTTATAGGCAGAACTCACCATTCGTTTTGCTGACCAGCAAGATGCTGTGAGAGACCTTTCCTCACATCACCCAGCGGAGGAGATTCCCACAGCAGTGGAAGTACGTGTTGCAAATGACAAAACGTGCACAGCTCGCTATAAGAAAGACTTCTTTAAGCAACGAATTCATTCCAGCCAGTTTAAAGTTCTTCCCCCCCTTTAGTGGCCCTGAGGAATGACGAATTCACTCACAAAACCAACTCACATGTTCTAATGCGACTTGACCTCTCGTTCTGCCAATATGCATTAGAGTCCATCTGAAAACCTCGAGCAGAAAATTTAGCCTGGATTTTTTTTACTTCTTATCCAATAAGACCTTTCTCTCTGTCTTGTGTTGTTTTTTATTTTCTGCGTGCACATTTTTTGAGTCTCTGACCATGGAATTTTTGTACGGAGTAACACTGGAATCGTTAAAATAAATAAAGAATCTTTGTGTCTGGGAACGGGTGTCCCAGCTGTTCGATAAGACTTGCAGGCTTAAAAGATATTACTTGCTCTTTCCCCAAATGTCAGATGCATGGTTAGAGTAGGAATATATTTAGTAGAGGAGCTTAATCCTTCCTGCTCCATCAGCACTGAAGCTGCAAATATTTCAGCCTTATGCTAGTGCAAAATCAATTTAAAGGGTACCAACTACTGATGAGCCAACTACAGTAGATGGAGAGCAGTAGTAAACCATCCATAACAGCTTCAGACTGCTGAGCCTTGGAAAAATTATTAAAATTAAGTCTGAATTCTCGAATATTATCAGTTTCACCTGTGGGCTCTAACTCTAATCACAGCACAGAAAAGTTAGAATAGCGTGACAGGGAAGGGGAGAAAGAAAAAGAAATCTTGAACCTGTTTAGAAAATGGCTTGAAGTTTTATGTAAAAGTAAACAAGCAAAAGGCGTTTCTGTGAGTGGCCTTTGCACACACAAAGCCTGCACAATCCTCCAGGAAGAGTGAGGTCTGGCTGAAGCGAAGCCTTAATGGCCTTAGTGATCTGCTCTGCTGGCCCTGCTTGCTTGTCTTCCCCCCAACTTGGTTCCCGCACCCCATCCCACTAGTCAACTGGCCCTTGCTGCTCATTTCAGTTACCCAATTAAACCACACTCAGTTGGATAAAACAGAAACAGTCTAGTCTCTTTGTACCCATTATTCCACATTTGAATTTCGTATAATAGCAAGCATTTTAAAGACCCCTAAGAAAGTCTCCATCATGCTTTACAGTGAAGGAAAGGATTTAAAATTATTTGATATTCTCTTGCAATTTCCTTTAAATGTTTCTGAAACATTTTTAGTTCACAGCCCTCGCCGGCTGGTTGGGTTGAATCTCTGCTAAAACATAAACCTCGTTTTAAAACTCCATTTTCTGTAAACTTGGAAGGGAAATCCCACCAACGCAACGTCACAAAAAGCGGCACCTTTGTGAAGAAAGGAATTTTCTACAGTTGGGAAGCTGGGCAGCTTGAACCATTGAACACTGGTGGGTTTTTTACAGCATCAGATTTTTCTCAGTATCACTTTTGTTGATAATAGAGTTACATAACTGCTTCCTTTAACCTTGTTGTCTCCTGCTAGTTGTCCTGTAGGGATTTTTTTTACATTCTTTTAGAATTTCCTTATACACACCCTTAATAACTTACGTTATTCTCATCTTTTTTATCTTTTGATGTCAGTAACAAGTTCATGATTTTGACATATCAATCTCTTTCCACGCTTCTTACATTTTTCTTCAACTAGTAACGTATTTCTGAAAAACAAAAAGTTTTTCCTCACATTTTTATGAGAGTTCCATCTGAGATCTCATTTAATTTTCTCAGTTCAATTACGTCAGACTTGTTTTCTTTCCTGGGTATTTTTCCCTTCATAATGATCACAAATTCAAGTTTATCTTAGTTTTCTTCAACCAGACTGCTTTCCTCTTCCAATCATTTTCTTCTTTCTGAGTAAAAACTGTAGATGTTACTTTCCAGATTAAGGAAAATGAAGGGGAGGTCTAAAAAGAATCTTTACCAGTAACCTATATCTTTGCTGATACTCTTCTGTTTGAAATTTTCAGAGAAAAGGTGTGCAATGAGGAGTCTTTGACATCAGCCCATGGAATCAATAAAGAAGTTGCACACAAACCCACAATACTCTTCATGTTAAATTACTCTGGGTAGCATTTTGGGTTGTGTTCAGAGGTGAAAATATTTGATTAAATAACCCATGAGAGCATCCATCTATATCACAGAATCACAGAATCACCAGGTTGGAAGAGACTCACCGGATCATCGAGTCCAACCATTCCCACCAAACCCTAAACCATGTCCCTCAGCACCTCATCTACTCATGCCTTAAACCCCTCCAGGGAAGGCGAATCAACCACCTCCCTGGTTAGCCTGTTCCAATGCCCAATGACCCTTTCCGTAAAAAACTTCCTCCTAATGTCTAGCCTAAATTTCCCCTGGCGGAACTTGAGGCCATTCCCCCTCGTCCTGTCCCCTGTCACTTGGGAGAAGAGGCCAGCTCCCTCCTCTCAACAACCTCC